>CM031243.1:454993735-455178735 GCA_018340775.1 Taxus wallichiana var. yunnanensis
AACTTCATCCCCTTCCATCTACGACACACGGTGTTTATCCGGAAAGTCACATATTGACTACTTTTCGCTTTATCGAGCCACTCAAAGTCGAAAGTGGGTATGTACTACATGAATAACATATGAATAAATCTAAAAAAGCTAAGCTCGATGCTCTATAATGTATATATTATCACTCTTTCTTCCAACCATATATTAAAAGATTGATTAATTATTGCTCCAACTATTCAAGATATTGGTTTTCCTTCTAAAATAGGAATGGAAAGCATTTGGAGATATTTTCAAGAACAAACTTGAAATTCTATGTATTTTGCATTCTGCGAGTCGGACCTCGTATTGTGTAAGGTGGATACCTTCAAAGAGTATTCTCTTCCTAAAATCATAAAAAGAAGAATGTCTAGTTGAGTTCTTGGGGTATGTGAGAACAAATCAAGCGTAAGGAACCATCTTTCGCCTTGAATAAATTTGTATTAGATCCTTTTACATGTGGTAAAAGGTGACACAAGTATGAGTGAATTCAAAGGTGGTTGTTGTATGCAAAACTTGGGAAGACAACAATCTGAATCGAAATCTCACACAAACTTAAATCCATCCTCCTACATTAAATCCACCTAAAATATAATGGATTTTGAATGTTCCGTTTGTTTATTTATATTTTTTGGTATTTCATTTTTTCATGGCCTCATTTGTACACTAATATATCAATTAAAACTAAATCATAACTGCACTATATTAATAATCGATCCTAACAATATTTTAGTATTCTATATTTCTTAACATTCACCAAACTAAAAACTTTGTTTTAATGGCTCTATAACCTTTTAGAATAAGTCCAATGACATTTTTATATGGTTTGATAAATAATATTCAAATAATGGAGACCAATATATGTAGCGCATAAAAATTATTGAGAATAGGAAACGCGATATCTTATGAACAAATTTTTAAACATATTTTCAAACCGAGGTATGGGTCAGATTGTCTACTAATTTGTGGTCTAAGTAGCATTTGAGGAGACGAACCAGATTCTCCGGTAAACGTCATATTGTTCGAGCCTGAAGGCTCTGTTTGCTACATTCGAGGAGGTTGATCTAACTCCTCAGTTTGAAAAGACGAATTATATCTGATTCTTGGGGTTTGTGTTGACAACTGATTAGTTGAATAGTTGTTGCCCCATACTGAGAGTGAGGGTGATGATTGCCTATTCTGTTGGGCGTAGTATGCCTCGAGACCCAAGAGGGGTCTGCCATATGCATCGAATCCCGACATATTCGGGGGGTATATGAATACCCGCAGAATAATGGGAAGGAGCGAAGGTGATTTGTGAAAGGCTAATGAGGCGGAGAAGATGAAAAGTAAACTAAACTTGGAAGAACACGTGATACTATGACTCCAAATTAGAAAGTAGGAAGTTTACGTCAGCTTCACTAATTTTGTTTGTTTCACATCGGGTTCACCAATTTTGTACGATGGAAAAGTGACATGTGAGGATGATAATCGACAAGTGACCTTCCCTCGTGCCCGACCTCCCGATGTCGTGCCGAGACAAACCGGTGGTTTGAAATGCGGGTGACTTAGATGAAGTCATAGCTGGGATTATGGTCAATTTTCTATGATAGAAAAGCTACAAGCGAGGATGAGAATCGGTAAGCAACTTTTTGTGGCTAACCATGGGAGGATCAGTGACTAAGATATGGTAGTGTGATCTCCTAGTAGCTAAAATGACAAAGGGGATATTTAGAGGCTATGAGTGGGTAGCATAAATTCCCTAGTGATTTATCCTCCTAACTAGAATTTAAGTGTTTAATCTAGTTATGAAGTCTCTAAATTAACTTAAACTGAAAATAACAATTTATACTACTATTGAAAGGGAAACTAATCTAAACAAAATAGACGATTGAAACATTATAATTACAAGCAATAATTAAACTACTTTTATACTAAAACTAAACAAGCGAGATAACCCGGTGTGGTTATTCACCTGTGCAGATGTGTGAATCTAAATAAAAGACAACTAATTAACTTAATTGAAAAACCTTCAATCCTACCTCAGAAGTGAGGAACAAATCATAGTTTCTCAGAAACTATCATTCCTCACAGCTTCCCTGGCAATATTGAAAGTAAGCTTAACTGAAATAAAATGATTCGCTACTCTATTTGATAATAACTTTGACAATTTAAACCTGGAGTTTACTGAGCAGAGGCAAATCCGGTTACGCATTTGTAGCTTGTCCCCTTAGAGTGATCTCTTCGTTCTTGCATGTTCACGTGAATCCGAAAGAGTAGGAGTATGGCAGCATCAGCAAGAGAAGGCACTCGGGATAGTAGTCACTTTAAAGTAAAGATGGCACGAAGCACAAGTAGGAGAGGGATAGCCATGTGAATTGGCTTGGCCTATGCAATTCTAGCGGTCAGTCGCTTGCAGCAATGATGAAATAAAATGATAAACAACAGGTACTCAAACAATGAATAATAGCAGCTTCGTAGAGAAATAAACCGAAGTACAAGTAGGAGAGGGATGGCACAAGAGAACAGAGCTTGGCCTATACAATTCCTAAGCAGATCGTTATCGGTGTATAGTGAGGTATAACTAAATACTCGGACTTCTAATCCATGCTAAAGATAAAATGATTCATAAAATAAATCTAGGACCGAGTATTGAAGACTGAAACTCAATAATGAAGACTCTGCACCAAATAACTAAGACCATTTACTTGTAAACAAGCTACATATTTATAGCATTTGCAATGAGTAGAAGGCAAGTTCAAATTGAACTCTCCCACCATTAAACAAAGATAAATCACTGTTCAGTCGGAAAAAACATAAATACAAGCTTTAGTGGTTGAGAAATGCGGGTGAAAATTGAATTTTCATGCTTGACGCGATCGTCGGAACATTCTGGAAAGCGCGTACAGGACCGCCGCCCTGCGCAGGGCGACGGTTACAGGACCGCCGCCCTGGCCTGGGTGGCGGTTACAGGACCGCCGCCCTGGCTGGGTGACGGTTACAGGACCACCGCCCAGCAAGGAGGTGGTCCTGTAAATAACAACAAAACAACAAGGAAAAAGAGAGAAAAGGCTAGGACAAAACATGTAGAGGCTAGACAAGGATTTTTGGGATGCAAATGTATACTCAACAAGATTTCTGGATTCCGAACACCTTGCGAAGAGATCTTAATCATCATTTGGGATTTTGTAACCAATTTCTGACTGTATAGTACATACAATTTTGGGTACATACATATTGCCCCCTCGGAGAAGCGTTTTAGCCATGAAGAGGCATAAAACGTTGGGTCCGAGTATGGCGGTCCCAAAATGGGGAGTTAGAGGCTATACCTGACATGCCCGTGTGTCGAAATGCCACCGATTTTCACATGCTTTTCAGAATGTATGCAATGGATGACAAGTGATAACAAATGTTAAACAGAATGTTTTTACTTTATTTGCTTTTGTAATGCTGATATGTGATGACGATCATGTAGTTTTGAACTTTTGGCCTCTTTGGGAAATGTCTGTGATTTCTTCTTATGTTGGCAAAACGTGATGAATGTATAGCGAAAAAGAGATGAACTTGCCCCAATCCCAAATCCACGCAACTAGTAAGATGCGACGGCTCAACACCAAGAATTGGGAAGGGCACAAGTTGTATGAATTTGATTTGAGTGGAATGATGAGAGACAGACAAAACAAGAACAAGACCCAAATTTGGACCTACACACCCACCCTACTCAGAACTACTACCAAGCTTAGAAGGCCACTTACTTTTCAGTTTATCTAGACTTAGATTCATAAATGGCAACCTGGTTGACAAAATCTAGTTTTGAGGATTTGATCTCTTTGGAATTTAGATGTTTGGATATTTACCTTCTTTTAACAGAATTTGACTTGTGTTTTTAGCATACCAAGATTTGTTAGTTTGTGTAACTGGACCCCCCACACCTTGCCTCACGCCACTAGTAAGAAGCATGGGTTTGTCACCAAAGGCAAGATACAAAGTAGTAAGGGCACTTCTTTCCTTTCCCAACCTCACATCACCAGTAAGAGATGTGGGCTTATCACCGAAGGTTGATGGGGCAAAGAAGTGTGTAAAATAAAATATTTTGTTTGCTTGGTGCTTTTGATTGCATTTGATTTTGACATTTTTGATCTATGACTTTGGGATATCCTTTCGTTCCAAGATATTTTAAGAGGGATAGATGTGACACCAAGAAGCTTCTAGAACAGACCGTAGGCAAGGACAACTTTACCTAGTAGAAAGAAAGAGCAAAGCCAAGTATGTAGGTCTTGGTATGGTTTCACAATGTGTTTTTCATCAAACTTGATGAGAAGATTTGAAAGTACTTGATGATGTTTGAAGAGATGTGATTTGAATAATTTTGCCAATATCTTCAGAAATTTGTAACAGATTACTTAAGAGTAAGTTCCTGGACTACAATATTTATGAAACGAGTGAACAAAATGAACCAACTAAATTACTAATGTAATGCAACTGCAACCATGTACATATGAAAATGCAGGTGGAACCATATGTCATGATGTCTAAGGTGAAGAAAGTTGATGAATATCAAATTCTTCACCCCTAGAAGTACACAACGGAGAACCATTATCCTCAAATTTTTCATTTTCTTGACGAGGGCCTACCATTCTGGGTTTGAACTTACAACCCTTGCCCAGAGGTGTATATGTCCCATTATTAAAAACATTTTTCTGAAAGAGGCATTCGCGTACCTCTTTGTCATGTTTTTGAGAGATGGCATGTGGGTGAGCATGACTATGTTGCTCGACCTTTTCTCTCATATCGAGCATTGTGTTAATGATGAGGTCTTGCCCCATGGATAGGGAAAACTTAGCTTCAGACACGCATGGGTCAAAACCAGACTTTAGAATAGGGTTGTGCCTAGAGATGGTTTTGATAGGCATCATTTCAATTTTAAATTGCCTTTCTTCGTTTGTTAATTCTATCATGTTTATATCTAGATTTAGGTCATCGGAGGGAAGAGATGCTATACCGAGAAGACTACCCATTCCTTGAGGTTTGAATGGGAGAAATATCGGTTCGTCATTCTCCAAGAGTTTCATAATTCCTACTATGGTTTTAGTGGAGACTATTTCCACAGAAATTGACTTATCTTTATTTGTCTTTGCCACCTCGTATATTAAATCATAGGATCCTACCGGTTTAGCATTTGTAGGAACTTCATTTTGTGTGGAGAAAATATCGGGTAGGGGTTGTGAAACATACTCCTTTGTCCGAGTTGTTGCATTAATTTCACACTCAACCTCTAGCTCAACTAATCCCAAGATTTTTGTATTACCATTTGAACCTAGGTTAGGAGCAACCTGAGAGTTGTCAGGAGTTGAGGCGTCTTGATTGTTATTTCTTATTATGATACCTTTGTTTTTCCCGTTTGGATCTAACCTGTTATTGTTAGAATGATTTGGGAGAGGATCATTGAAGATCTTGAGAGGTGCATTTTGAGTGGAAACTGATCCCATACCAAGTGGCAATATAGGATTTTCCAGAAACATATCTACAAAGAGTTGTTTTTTCTCTTCTGGTAGACGTTGTAAGAATTTGTTGCAGTCATGGCAAGTCCTAGTATCATGACCCCTGATTTTGTGGAAACCACAATATAGATTGGGATTATAGTTCCGTGGTCGTCGGTTTGAATCCTGTTGTGGCCCAAAGTTCTGATTGGGCTGTTGGTTGTTATAGTTGAAATTTCGAGGTTGTGGCCTTTGGATTTGGTTTTGATATCCATCTGGGCCCCGAGCAAGGCCTTGTGGCTGGATTTGCTATTGTGGAGGATGATTAGAATCCACCATATTGATCGCTGGAGTGAAGTTATTATTGCGTTGATTGTTAGCAGGTGCCGGGGTGTTCACAACATTTGGTCCTTTGACTTGATCAGTGACTCCATCTATTGTAACCCCATGGTTTTCATTAAGGATCTTGGGTCCTTGATTGGTATTCCCGGCATTAGGATAGGTCATAGTGTTTTGATTAGGAGTGATTAACCTCCCGTTTGTTCCATAAGTCTTACGACCACTATCAATTGCTGCTTGATCTATTCGAAGAGCGCTCTCAAGTACTTCATCGTAAGTTCTTAGTGGGAACTTCTGGACTTCTTCCTTCACCTCTCTGCTGAGAGAATGAAGGAATAAATCACATAGTTCCATCTGATCCATGTTTGGAGCACTTGCTGAAGAATAAAGAACTGTACGCCACCTCTGGATGAAATGGGCGACAGATTCGTTGTGTTCTTGTTTGATGTGCAAGAATTCCCTGATTCCTGTTCTTAACAGTTTGTTCATGTTGAATGCCTTAATGAACTCTGATACGAGTTGTTTAAATGAATGGATGGAGGCTTCAGGTATTCTATAATACCAGTCGAGAGAAATGCCTTCCAAGGTTTTGGGGAATATTTTAGCAACAACCCCATCCCAAGGGAGTAATTCACGTATGGATGTAGCGTAAGCTTTGATATGCGCGTTTGGATCTCCCTCACCTTTGTACTTTGGTAAATCGGGAAGAGTTCTTGGAAGCATGAAGCTTCGTATGGTGAAGTCTAAGGGCTCTTTCGGATATTCTCGAATAAGTCCCTATCGCATAGGTTTCGACCATTGATGGTGGTTCTTTGAGGGAGTGGTGGCGGGATGGGTTGTTGATATGGCGTAGCGTATGCATGCATTGGGGGGCATAGGGAAGTCCTTGCATTTGAGCCAAAATGCCGGGAGAGGAGAACATATCTCCTTGTGGTGATTTGGAGTACATGTTTAAGTACGGCGGGTTATTGTCTAGTAATGGATTGTTTGATACTAGACCAGGAGGAATAGTGTTAGAGATGATGCGCCTTGTTGGCGTTTGTTGCGGATACCGAGGAGGCATGCCTAACGTGCCTACTCCCCGTGAGGAGATCTACTTGACCGTGGTGGTATGGAGGATTGGAACTTCCCGCTTGCATGAACTAAGAATTTTGATTTGCTTGAGCAATTTCTAACCCTCTCACCTTTTCTACTAACGTTGAAATGACTTCATTTGGTGAAGTCACGGTGCTTTGCCTTAGCGGCGTTTGTTGTGTACCCTAGTGTTGTATAGGCATGTGATATCCTGCTATGAACTAGATCGCTATCTTGCCAAGTTTCTCCAAGAGTATTTCCTATATGTAGTGGCATAGAGGTACTTTCTTGAAAAGAGACCTCGGGTTGTATTTGTAAACCTCCCATAGATGGGTACATACCCCAAGAGCGTTGTTCACTTCTAGGATAATGTATTGACTGCTCATTATCTAAGACCGGATATGGGTCGATTGTCTACTAATTTGTGCTCTAAGTAGCATCGAGGAGACGAACTGCATTCTCCGTAAACGTCATATTGTTTGAGCACGAAGGCTCTATTTGTTGCGTTCAAGGGGGCTTGATCTAACTCCTCAGTTTGTAAAGATGAATTATATCTGATTCTTGGGGTTTGTGTTGACAACTGATTAGTTGAATAGTTGTCGCCCCATACTGAGAGTGAGGGTGATGATTGCCTATTCTATTGGGCATAGTATGCCTCGAGACCCAAGAGGGGTCTGCCATACGCATCGAATCCCAACATATTCAGGGGGTATATGAATACCTGCAGAATAATGGGAAGGAGCGAAGGTGATTTGTGAAAGGCTAATGAGGCGGAGAAGATGAAAAGTAAACTAAACTTGGAAGAAGACATGATACTATGACTCCAAATTAGAAAGTAGGAAGTTTACGTCGACTTCACTAATTTTGTTTGTTCACGTCGGGTTCACCAATTTTGTACGATGGAAAAGTAACATGCGAGGATGATAATCGACAAGTGACCTTCCCGTAACCGACCTCCCGAGGTCATGCCGAGACAGCCGTGGTTTGAAATGCGGGTGACTTAGATGAAGTCACAGCCGGGATTATGGTCAATTTTCTATGATAGAAAAGCTACAAGCGAGGATGAGAATCGACAAGCAACTTTCTTATGGCTAACCATGGGAGGATCAGTGACTAAGATCTAGTAGTGTGATCTCCTGGTAGCTAAAATGACAAAGGAGAGATTTAGAGGCTATGAGTGGGTAGCATAAATTCCCTAGTGATTTATCCTCCTAACTAGAATTTAAGTGTTTAATCTAGTTATGAAGTCTCTAAATTAACTTAAACTGAAAATAACAATTTATACTACTATTGAAAGGGAAACTAACCTAAACAAAATAGACGATTGAAACATTATAATTACAAGCAATAATTAAACTACTTTTATACTAAAACTAAACAAGTGAGATAACCCGGTGTGGTTATTCACCTGTGCAGATGTGTGAATCTAAATAAAAGACAGCTAATTAACTTAATTGAAAAACCTTCAATCCTACCTCAGAAGTGAGGAACAAATCATAGTTTCTCAGAAACTATCATTCCTCACAGCTTCCTTGGCAATATTGAAAGTAAGCTTAACTGAAATAAAATGATTCGCTACTCTATTTGATAATAACTTTGACAATTTAAACCTGGAGTTTACTGAGCAGAGGCAAATCCAGTTCTGTTGTAGCTTGTCCCCTCAGAGTGATCTCTTCGTTCTTGCATGTTCACGTGAATCCAGAAAGAGTAGGAGTATGGCAGCATCAGCAAGAGAAGGCACTGGGCGGTAGTCACTTTGAAGTAAAAATGGCACGAAGCACAAGTAGGAGAGGGATAGCGCAAGTGAACTGGCTTGGCCTATGCAATTCCTAGCAGGGTCGTTGCAGCAATGATGAAATAAAATGATAAACAACAGGTACTCAAACAATGAATAATAGCAGCTTCAGAGAAATACAATGAAGTACAAGTAGGAGAGGGATGGCACAAGAGAATAGAGCTTGGCCTATACGATTCCTAGCAGGATCGTTGTCGGTGTACAGTGAGGCATAACTAAATACTCAGAATTCTAATCCATGCTAAAGATAAAATGATTCATAAAATAAATCTAGGACTGAGTATTGAAGACTGAAACTCAAGAATGAAGACTCCAGACCAAAGAACCAAGACCATTTACTTGTAAACAAGCTACATATTTATAGCATTTGCAATGACTAGAAGGCAAGTTCAAATTGAACTCTCCCACCATTAAACAAAGATAAATCACTGTTCAGGTGGCTAAAACATAAATACAAGCTTTAGTGGTTGAGAAATGCGGGTGAAAATTGAATTTTCACGCTTGACGCGATCGTTGGAACATTCTGGAAAGCGCGTACATGCAACCGCTGCCCTAGCTCAGGTGGCGGTTATAGGACCACCGCCCGGCCGGGTGAGTGACGGTTATAGGACCACCGCCCTGCAAGGAGGCGGTCTGTAAATAACAACAAAACAACAAGGAAAAAGAGAGAAAAGGCTAGGACAAAACATGTAGAGGCTAGACAAGGATTTTTGGGATGCAAATGTATACTCAACAAGCTTTCTGGATTCCGAACACCTTGCGAAGAGATCTTAATCATCATTGGGGCTTTTGTAACCAATTTCTGACTGTACAGTACATACAATTTTGGGTACATACAAAGTGTCCCTTAACTCACTTATACAAACATTGCACATCGATGTTAATAAAACTGATTTAAATATAAGAAGCATTCAAATCTAATTGGTGATGAAAATAGACCGAATGAAATATGAATAGATGGGGATGGAAAATATTTTACTATTGGAACTACCCATTATATTAAAATAAATATAGGAGAGTTACAAGAACATGGGCACAAGAGGAAACCCCTTTCTGATACAACGAAAGAGTCCAATTGAGAAGGACTATTCAAAACTAATAGCGAGGAAAACAAAAGCATTGGATGATAAATTTTGGACAACCGAGGTGAAATTTTTTTAGAAACCTAAGGTTGTGAAGAAAGGAAAAATATAAGGCCATTCAATATGATCATAAGCCTTTTCAAATACTATTTTGAAAAATGAATGTCTTTGTAGATAACCAATCCAATTCCATTCCTTGGTAAAATAATATAAGATTATCCGAATGTAGCAGCCTTTGAAAAATCTCCTCTCCTCATGATGAACAATCTTGGGTAAAATATCGGCAATGTGAAGAAAAAGATCCTTAGCAATAATTTTAAAGGAAACATTCATCAAAGTGATAGGCCAACAACAATTCATTAGCTCCATATCAGCCTCTTTAGGAATGATTTTCATATTTCCTTGATTAATAAAGGTCCCCAAAGAATTGGATTGTAGAGCTTCATTGTAAACATGAAGTAGGTCTAGACCAAAAAAATTCCAAGTTCAACTTTCAAGAAATCACAAGGAAAGCCATCATGTCTCGTAGATTTACCATCTAAAAGCACAACAGAGCAACATAAATCTCATCTAAAGAAAGAGAGGCACAACATCATGCATGATCATTGGGACAAATCTTGACACTAACCACCTCAATAAATTGTTGTAAAGTTCTTTTTTTGTCATTGGTGGCCTATTGAGCTTAGAATACTAATTGATAATGTTCCACAAAGGTGTTAGAGATCTCATAAAAATTGCAAGTCGATTATGAGCAACTTCAATAGATTTGATTTGTTGATGAGCATGCTTTGCATAGAGGGATCTAAAAAATGTTTAGACACTTTGTCTCCCACCTTGATTTAATGAAACTTTGACCGGATCTACGCACCATGGATCATCTAAGATTATATGAGCTTGATCTTGTGCCAAATATTTGGAGCCTATAACTAAAGAGGGGTGTCAAAAGGATTAAATTTGAGGAGAAGATAGATCCTCCCGAATTATTTGTGAAAGGGAAAGTATCTCTATTTAGGAACCCAAGAAACACTCTTGCTGTAGTCATTAAATCATACACTTTAGAAGTTTATTCATCTTTGTCTCATATTAATGTTATCCAAAATTCACCCCAGAGGTAATTTTGATAACATGCATCAGATTATTCAATCTCGAGAAAGTATATTGATACAAGGCAAAAAATCATGTTTCTGGGGCCCCTTGGCTTCCTTCTAACTCTCCCATCCAAGAAGAAAACCTAACGGGTTAGAAAAGGTGAAAAATTGCAAAAAACCAAGCTTGGGGCTGAAAAATGAAGAAAATCGGCTAAGTCCTAGTCCAGCGGCCTGTGGGACATTGGGGCATTGGGACCGCGAATCGGCCGGAAAAGCCGCCAGAGGTCCGCGCAGCAGTTGGGACATTGGGACGCGTGGGGCGAAAAGCTGAATCGGCCGAAAGAGGGAAAAAATTGCCTAAGTCTTGTTTCACGCGGTCCGGGCCAAAAGTACGCGTGGGACGCGGATCGGCCGGTTTGGCGCAAGTCGGTCCATTTCGGGTGGTTCGGGATATTTGTCCCAGACGGTCTGGGACATCTGGGCCAAAAGTACATGGAGGACGCGAACCGGCCGATTTGGCTGAAACAAGAGACTTTCATCCGGGACATTTGGGCCAAAAGTACGCGGAGGATGCGAAAAGCCGAAAGAGCCGAGAGCCAATGGAATCTCGCCATGTGTCTTCACCACAAAGAGGGACAAGGAAGCCCGAATTGGTCAAAGTAGGAGATTTTCATTTGGGATAGGCGGGCTAAAGGTACGCGAAGTACGTGGAGGATGCGAAAAGCTGAAAGCGCCGCTTGAATGAATCAAATGTCGCCACGTGTCTTCACCTCATCGGCCCAGCGGAAAATTTTGAAAAATTTTCCAAAGGCAAAAACAAAGGGAAATGGTCAGGAAGGGCCTGCATCCAATGAAGTCATGCCATGTGGCACTTGAGTGCTGGAGCGCGGGGAGAAATGGGAAAATTTTCCCAAAGTGAAAAATGCCAAATTTTCAAAGGACAAAGTGTGCCCCTTAGGCCCGAGCCAATAAAATAATGCCACGTGTCCAAGTGGCAAGAGATTAAGGAAGGGCCCGAAAGAAATTTTCAGAGGATGAGCCCATGGATGAATCAAATCTTGACACGTGTCATCCAAGTGGCGAGTGTGAAAAAAAAATTCAAATATTTTCCCGCCAATCCGTTTTGGCCTGTTTTTGCCCTAAATCTTCAGATCACCATAACTTTTGATCCAGAGCGGGGATTTTCATGTTCTTTATATCAATGGAAAGCTGGTGAAATTATCTACATGATTACGGGGTCAATCTTGCATTTTGGTTTATTTTGAGAGAGAAAATTGAAAAATGCCTCTGGTACGTGATAATGGCCAGAAATGACGTTTCAACAACCAGCTTAAATGCAAAATACAGTTCACCGCTTTTGCTAGGGTTCTCACCTACCACCATGATGAGATGAATTAAATGTAACCTAGAAGTGGTTGGGGTAGATCTGGATTTCCTCTCTCTTCCCTCTCTCATTCTTCCTATAAATTGTAAGGAGAGGCTTCTTTCTAAAGGTGGTTCATCTTTTCAGCTCTTCCCTCCCTTCTTTTCTTCTCCAGGGTTGAAAATGGAGTTCGAACCTCCTCCCCTACTTTGTAATGGCATTTTTTCCTATTACCATTAAAATGATGTTCTCAGTGAAAACTTCAAGCAACAAAAATGTGTTTCGTGATGCATCCGTCCATCCTTGCTCGTTCTTTGCTTGTCTTTCTTCTTGTCTCTCTTCATTGAAAGTATTTGTGCATGTTTTAATACTCATTACAGTTTGGAGCTGTGTTCCTGGAGTTTTGGGACATTTTCTGTGAAATCTATCCTTGGGCCTGTGATGCATCTGTCCATCCTTCCCATTGCTCACCTCTTCTTGTTCCATGGTAGTTTTGATAGATGTTCAACATTTTCCTTCTCTGGTGTATCACCGTTTTAGTGTAGGCTCTATTTTTCCCTTTTCTCTCTCTCTCTCTATCTCCTTGGCATGGTTAGATTAGGATTAGATTAGCTTTCCTGCACTAGAATAGCTTGTGGCAGGTAGTTTAGGAATAGGAACCAGCCTTCTCTGGAGATTCCTTTCTCATTTTCACGAGTCCCACACTCAAAGAAAGGATTCAATGTTGTGCAATCACACTGGATGCTAGAGTGATCAACCTAGAAATCTGATCAACATCCAGGGGTGCTGTGATTTTGCACTAACAATTACTATTTAGAAGGTTGTTGAGTGAAGAAAGAACTAATTAACCCCATCTTTTGGCCATTTTATTTTACTTTAATTTTTTCATTCCCGTACGCTTTATCTACATGCACATTTTATTTTTGAAATTTCTTTTCATTTTATCCTTGCATGGGGTGGCTTGGTCCCACCTAGGGTGCTACGATCCTTTTCTACATTCCCGCCACTTTTTGGGCTCTTTTTAGTCTTTTTTTCATCCTTATCTATTTCCTAGTCAGTCATGTCGGGGTTAATTAAAAAATTAGAGCTAGAGAACCCTATAAATATAAAGTTATGAGACCATAATGAGGAACCTAACATCATCTACTACTATAACTCATCTAGAGTATCATCCATCTATTGCATTTACATAAATATAGATCCATTATGAAGGAAAAATCTAGGAAGTCTACATCTAACTTTATATGGGTAGGATTATATTCTATTCCATGCACACATGCTATGACATTTTCTACATTTAATTATTGCTTGTTATTTTAGATAGTTTGACTAACACAAGAGAACCTAGGGCACGAAATTAACACACACACACACACGAACTACATTTGGGACTAAAATGTAGTGCATCACTCATTTAGTAAGCCCATTTTTGTAGGCGAGATGAGGTTAGTCTAACCCATTCATGTTGCATATTTATTTTTACATTTTTGATAATCCTTCTTGTCTTCTTACATGTCTCTACATCATCTAGGATTATTGGCGACATACAATGCGGGACATCAAACCTAATACAACACACAACTAGGGTTATTGACAACCTTCGATTTTGTAAGAAATAGTTATGGAGATTTTTGTAGACCAAGGCATCTACATTACATGTGAGATCACATGTGGGTGCCACAATCCTATTCCAGTCCCCACCCACGTAGATCCTCCATATCCAAACCTTTTTGAGACCTCTGCATAGTCACTCCTTTTTCTCAAGTTATCTCTCGTGATACTCTGCGAACATTATCTCTTAATAGATGAGCTCTTTCCTTTCCTCCTTTTACGTGTTAAGGTTTTACTTTATTAGTTTTATCATTTAGTAATTTATCTATTACTTTATCACATTTATTTACAATGTTTATGTCATCCTAGATTAGATTAACTACACCCATATTAATCAATATTAGTTAATCATTTTGTGAACCCACCTTCAAATACACCTTTTTCTAACACTTTTCTTATCTTTTCTATCATGGATTCTAATGTTTGTCAAGTCTCTTTGCTTAAACTGATTCAAATGCATGCATCTTATAAAGTATCTCTTAAAAACCGTCAACGTATGTTTCGCTTTCTATCAACATATTGCCTACCTAAGTCAATACTATTATTAGTTGTCTTTCGAGGACTCTCTTTATTCCAAATCAAATCAATCTACTTTCAAATCAATCCAAGCTCTTCATTCTTTATTTCGAGATAAATATTAGGCTATAGAATCAAGAATCACATCTCTTAAATATTAAATTCAAAAGCTCAAGGATACTTCTCGTGCTCCCAAATTTTCTTCTTCTTATATTCATCTTATGTCTTCTACATGTGCTCATATTAGTGAAGAAAAAGTCGTAATACTCCATACATCTATCACATTTAATCTTAATACTAAGAAACAAGATATTATTCCACATCTCATCATTCATAGAATCATTATTTTTCCACCTACTCATGGTTATCCTCATTTTACGATTTCCAACTATCAAGTTCTTCCATATTGTAAGTGTCACTCAATCAATGGACATAATGATAATGAATGTTATGATTTACAATGAAGTATCAAGTACCTTGCAGATCAGGGTTTTCTCTCATTTCTTACACAAAATTCTAATAAAAAAGATAACTATGATTGGGTTCCTAAATCTGATCCATCTATATCTAATAAGCATCAAGCCGTGTTACTCAGGATTCTTCTACAATAAGTCAAACACCTCCTAAGAACCTTTCCATCATAATTAATTCAACACCGCCTCCTACTAAGTCGTCTTCAGTCTCACCAAGTCAAACCATGTCACCACCTCCCATAATCAACCATCCTTCTTCTCCTAACAAGTCTTGTGTACCCTTACCAATACCACAAGAGCTACAACCTTTCAAGATTCCTCCCCATGTTACTCCACTTTTTCATCTAATCACTTTTATTTAAGTAACTACTCCTTCTAATGATGGCCAAGACACATATAAAATACCATCGAATCGCATGGTCCTATTGTTGCTTTGGCCTACCATTATGTTGGCCCTCACTCTTATCATGACCTAGAAAATGCTCTCTCACATTGGCATGGCACCTCTCACACCGGTGAATAGATCTCCATCATCATACCACACTAGGGGACATAGGACTCACACAATCCCACCCTCATATTTGCATAATTTTATCTCTCATCTTTGGAATTCATACATCAATGTCATAACTTATTCATACTCATCATGCATTTTAGCATCAACTAATACCAAATGACACACTCTCGTGCTTTAGTTCACACTAGACTGTTGAGGGATTACCATTACACTCAATCCCATAGAATGCACTATAGGTATTACACATTTGCATTCCATCACACATTGCGCATCCTATATCATACAATCTATAGTCTATAACCTTTGTACATTTTACGCATTCATACATCATACATTTTTACTAGTTTTAAAATCTTGATATCATCTACACATTTAGGATCATAATTTATTCCTCTTACAAACTACATCCATCGTTAGCCTAACTACGACTAGTCACATCATACACTGCCCATTTATACATCACATATATTCTACATACGACTCTAGGTTACCTTATATATGAATCTAGCTTTACATTTCAACCCTACATTCTACATTACTACACATGTTATGTTGGACATTGTACATTACATTTTATACATCCTACAAATTTAGCTTTAAACTTTTTTACTATGCATTCGCAAACCCTCCTTACTACATGCCCATTTCAGAAATAGACATACTACATTATTTTATGTACGTTGACCGATAAGCCTATGACATACTTTACTTCCTTGGTCCATACTCAACTGCCAAGGGTTTAAAAAAATTTTACCTTATACTCACCATGCGACATTTCATCATTTAACATTCCTAGGTTAGTGACATATGCTTTATGCTAAATACTTACTCACTCTTTTTATATAGTAGTGGTATACACTTTAGGGTAGATCACCACCTCCATTATATCATCTTGTAGAGGTATACACATTAGGTTACATTACCACCGCTTAAATTTCATCATATAGTGATATACGCTTAGGAATAAATAATTACTCATGCATTCATCATATAACGATATACGCTTAGTGTTAAATCATCACTCATTCTTTCAGCTCATAGTGACATACGCTTAGTTAATGATATATGCTTAGTTAAATCATCACTCGTTCCTTTGTTAAATAATGATATACTCTTTAGGATAAATTATAACTCATCCATTCCTGTGGACGGAAACGAGAAGGCGGGTGAACCAGAAATTTTGTTTCAAAATCCAGAGGTGCTCGGGGTGGGGGCATGAAGCGGAAGCATAGATTTGTGCCGTAAGTCATGGGCCAAACGTTCGGTAGGAAGGAGTGTGGATACTACTTTCTTTCCTCCTCTGAACATGATTTGGTAGTAGGAGGAGCCGACTCTTTCTTCGTGCATGAGAATCTGGTGAAAAGGGAAAACACAGGATATGGGCTCTCACTCGTTGGTAGGTTCGCTAGTATTAGGCCTAATGTTGAACTGGTCAAACCTTAGATAATAGTAAAATGGCCTCCAAGGGGCGGAATCTCGGTTGTGGCCATCTCAAAGCAATGTTTCATGTTCGGTTTAACAAAGAGGAGGAATATATCTTTGTCGTCAAAGGTGGACACTAGATTTACAGAAGACAATCATTTTTCGAGAGCACATTCATGATAATGATGTGCATTCCAGATAGTGGGTGGGGCATGACAAATGAAAAAGACCCTATGTCTTCTGCACTTATTGTGTTTGTTTCCTCGCCATGTGTTTTTGGTTTACTAAATTTTTAGCGTTAATGTTCATGTAATTTTTGTTATAGTTACCATGCATTCATGTTCTTTTGTCACACACAGCTTGATCGAATACCACTAACTATTTATAAATAGTTATACTTTTTTGGGATATTATAATCTTTATTTCATCATTTAACTTGATATTTGTTATTAGTGATTGGCCATTATATTAGTATTACTCTTTGTCATATGAACTAAACATTCCATCTCTCTCTCTCTCTCTCTCTCTCTAAATGTGATTGGCCATTATATATCTAAAAATGTCATAGAATAATTGGTAAAATAACTAATTACAAAGAAATATGTACTTTTGTAACATTGTGAGAGTAATGCATAGGACACATCTGATATTTATGAAATTATTTAGATGAAATTGTCAACTATATGGATGGTTGGCTTGAAGGCCAATTGTCAAATTAAAGAGTGAAACAATTTCAATACTTAGAGAATAACAGCACTCTCAACTTATTAATAATGAAAACTATAAACATACAAACAAGTGGACCTCTATTTTTGACATATTTATAATGATAGAAAGAGTTCTCAAATATTTACAAGGTAACAACAAATATAATATACATTTTGTTGGAATAGATAATACAATGAAGTAATGTTTACCTTTTAAATTGCCAAGGTGATAAATAATATTCTAAAACTATTTCTTACACTCTCGCTTTTATTTCTTATATTATTGGATTGCAGAACCCGTCAAATTACCAATCAATAAAATTAAATCTAAAAATTAAAAAAATAAATTACTTTATTCATAGAAAGCTGCCGGAAACATTCAAGACATCACACTACGGGAAAGCCTAATCTCACGCATCACAAATTACCCACTCATACCTCTTATTACAATATTACATTCAACTCAGGTATCCCTTCACTAATAAGCATCAAATACCGAACTGAAGTCAACCCCTATTCAAACAGGCAATAATACGCAGAAAACAGATTGTAAGGAAACCTTAATTAGGAGAGAAACTTATTGAGCAGGGCATTGGAATTCTGGTGGAGGAGTTTTGTCACAGATAACAAGAAGCTTCAGTGCTAATGGAAGAACGATATTAAGTCGATCTAGAAGCTTAGCCCTAATGGTTGTACACAAACACACTGCTGCCTCTAATGCCAAAACACCTTCCAACAAAGGACAGCACTTGCTTACAACTGGATCTCCTAGCGCTACATGCACCAGCCCACCAAGAACATCAACACAGGCTCCTAGCTTCACAGCATCAACTGGGCACTTTGGTGCTGGAGTACTAGGAGGAGTCCACGCCGTTATCAGTGGCATGGTGCTTGCAACTTGAATCATAACCATGAAGAGCACTGCAACTATCTTTCCAAGCCGAAGATTTTTCCGAGGAACATAAAACTCCACCAACGGATTGTTTTCAATGTGAAATGAAATAATAATATGATTTACAAGAAATATTTATGTTATTTTTATAGTTGACAATATTTTTGTTTCTCATGATTATGTTAACCCATCAAAGAAATGAAGGATAAATTTGCAAGACATTTAAAAAAGATTGAAAAAAATTTGATTACAAAAGGCTTCATAATTTGCAGCTCTAACTACATTTGAAATCAATCCTATCACATGTGGTACATATCACACACAAAGCCAGTAGATTTGAAGGAAACACGACTAGTGAAGCCAAGGGAAATGGTCATCCCACTTTAAAGTCCCCAATAGATAAAACTTATCATCTTTCATCTAGACACAAACATTTCTTCTGGAAAGTCACATATTGACTACATGTATTTTATATGAACAACTCAAAGTGGAAAGAGGCTATGCACTAAATGAATAGCATATGAGAAAAAATTATAACTATTGAGATCAATGGTCCATATCATATATAATTTGATTATTTTGTCCCATCATAGATTAAAAATTGATTAGTATTACTTTGGCTATTCAAGATATTGTTTTTTCATTTTGAGATGGGATTGAAAAGCATTTGGAGATATGTTCAAAAAGGGACTTCAAATTGTATGGATTTGGCATTCTAGATTCAGACCTCATATTATGTAAGTGGGAATACGTTCGGTGAGTATTCTTTTCCTAAAATATTAAAAACAAGAATGTCTAGTTGCTTTCTTAGGGTATGCAAGAACAAATAAGGCTTAAGGAGCCATTAATGTGCCTTCAATTAAATGACCATTAGATCCTTTTACGTGTGGTAAAAGGTGACACAAATATAAGTGAGTTCAAAGGTGGTCTTTCTATGCGAAACATGGGAAGACAACAATCAATCAAAAGCTGCCAAAAACTCAAATCCCTTCTCCTACATTAAATCCACCTAAACTATAATGGACTTTAAAAATGCCACTTATTTATTTATTATTTAGTATTTCATTCATTCTTAGCCTCATTTCTAAACTAATATATTGATTGAAACTAAATCATAACTGCACCATATTAATAAACAATCCAAACATTTATTATTATTATTATATCATTCTTAACAATCACCAAAATAAAAGACCTTATTTTAATGTATCTATAACCTTTTAGAATTAGTGCAATGACATTATTTTGATAAATAATGTCCATTGAAATAATGAAGAACAATATATGTAGCATATTGAAAATAAAAATTATTGAGAATAGTAAGAATGGTGTCTTCTTAACAAATTTTGATACATGTTTAAAGGGTCGTAAAATTTGACAAATGTAAATATTGAATAATTCAATAACTAAAAATATTTTTCACAAAATGCACATTTACCACATTTAAATATGTATAAGACATTAACTCATGAAACACAACCAAACCCAATTTTTTCTAAAGATTCCATAGGAAAATTTGTAAAATGTGTACTTCAATGTTACTCACAATTTAACAAGACAATTTTTTTTCACACATTCATATAGTTAGTGATTGAAAATGAAAGGGAACTCCCATAAATAAGAAGTTTCCTCCATGATGAATTGACTTCCATTCTATAAAATCCAACCGAGAAGGATGAGGACAAAAGGATTACATGTATCATTAGGTGCTTTATCATTGAATTATTGTGATATAGATTGGCAAATAAATGCCAATGAAATTCAAATATTGGTGCAGATTATTCTTATGTTTACGAGAGGAGAGAAATGTTTCATCTCTCAAATTACATGTAAAAAGATACATATGAGTTGTAATTAAAAAAATAATTATATTAATTTTTCTTTTCAAGTATGTTACTAACAAAGTAGAGAAGAAACTATCCCATTGCATCAAGAATTCCCTCTCCTTACTAGGTAAGCTTTAATTGATCTAGAATATTATTGGTACCTCACATGTCTATTACTCATAATATTTGGATCCGTCTTATATTCCATAACAAAAATGAAAAAATTGCTTGAAGTTTTTCAATGGGCTAGTTTAAAATTATACAAAGGTTTTCATATATTTTCTTTATAGGGTTATTTCCTTCTTAAAGACTATAGTGGCCTCTAACGTTTGGACATTGGGTGTAGAGGGATTGACCATTATGATACGAGGATTAATTTTTGCATTAAAAGGTAAAAAGCTTGTAAAATTATATTGTGTAATTACATCTAGGAAGGTACTATGTAAGGGCATAAGAAATGGAATGTTATACGATTTAAAAGCTTTAAGTCGTTAATCCAGAGTGAAACTAGTGGCATCAGTCATTCATAAAAAAATTGATGGGATTGGAGAAATAAAAACTTGGCTTCGTTAAATGGTGTTTAGTTCGAAATAGTCTTTCCATCAATTTTAACATTGTGTGGTTTTTTTTTGTCATAGTTTTTTAAGAATATCCCTTAGTAGATGTGCCATGGGTAAATACTCTCAAGCTTTTTAGATGATGGATTTAGACAATGCATGATATCTATAGTAGCCAATAATGAAAATTTCTTGTTTGCATACATAGGCTAATCTTAACTTCAATTTTAACATGGTAATGAAGAATCTTTCAAAGTAATTATGGATGTTATTCCAAAGGAAGTATCATGAAATATTATTATATGGTCTTCTCACACTTTGTGGAAATAGTAAAAATGGTTTTCTGATACACATTTCAAATCAACTCACCTAAACATAGCTATAAGCTATTATCACCCAAGCTTCCCATGTTGAACAAACTATTTATTTTTTCTTTGCACTCCTATGTGCATTGTTTGTAGTGTAAATTTGAAACTATTTACTCTATGTCCCAAGATACCAAAGTTGAAAATATATCACGGGGCATTGTTTACATAGATTTATGCCTTGTTTATTAGTTAATTCAATTATGTGTATCGGAGCCTCACTACCCATTTTATGGGTGCATTGAAACCCTTGTGCACCTCTTCTCTATTTTCTAAAAATAAAAACTATTTTCACATGGAATTTGGACTTATTTTATCCTTTTGGACCTTAGCCTTTCCACTATAAACATATCTTGTTAGGAGATTCAAAAGGCATCCATAGGTCCTTAACCCAAGATTTACACTCTTCAAGAGTGGAATAAATTTTTCATTTGGACAAAAGTAAATTTAATTATTTCTTCTCATACATTGTTATTGATTCCAATGATTAAACATTTAATTAAGTGGATATTATTTCTAATACTTTTTTAGATTCAATTCCAAGGAACAATGATTACTTATCTCAAGTCCCATTTAGAGAACTCAATCTATTTCCATAACACATTTGATTGGATTCCGCCACAATCTATTTCAAAGAAACTCACCAAGAGGCAAGGGCATCTCTCACACCAAGGGAAATTTTTAATAAGCCCCTAAAAAAAAAGAGATATTAGTTGGAGAATCAAAAGAAAATAAGTTTTGCATGGTTGGAGAATCATTTGACAATGCTATCATCCAGTAGAAATTTTCATCCGGTATAAAAATTTATGCTACTCATCGACAATGCATACCCAAGTACCATTCAATAATACATAAAGGATAAAGGTGATTTGAATATAAACGATTTTATTTTTGTGTTAATGTTATGTGAAAAGACTGAAAAAAGTAATTTGTACCAAAAATTATTATGTGTAATATCAATCGAGCTACCTACTCAAATTTCACCAAATAACAATTTAAAAACTAGAATATTAGTGAATTAGTGAAGATTCACAACTAATTTTTTTGTATTCACACCTCTCATAGAACTTGTAGCATCTAGTTTGGAAGGTGATATGTTATAAAATTAGTGCTAGTTATTAGCATAGCAAGATTGTATAAACCAATCGTCAAGGTATGTTAGAAGGAGTAATTAGAGTAGCTAACTATTAAATTCTTTTATACATTTGTTTTGTAACTCCCTAATCATACGAGATAGTTCATGCATCCCTTATTTTGTATAAATTCATCTCTGTGGTTATGAATAATCAATTTACCTTTGCATAGACACAAAATCATGCACTTTAGACATTGTTTAATTTCGGTCTCTTACTACTATTTATAGGGTTTATGAGAGAAGAAAGTACTAACTAACCCCCATCCCTTGACAATTGTATTTATTTCCACCATCATTCCCTACTTTTACAAAGCACACATGCCCTGTCAATTTTCATCATCTTCCACCATTTTAGCCCCTGGTTGGAGCACCTAGGATAGTCTGGGATGCCGATGGTCACCATGATCATTCTCAAACATTCCTACCACCTTTTTGGGTTCTTTCTAGTCATTTTATGTTGTTATGTTTTTGGTGGTCATGAATTTTAGGGTTAATTACAAAATTAAATCAAGATACCCCTATAAATATAAAGTAATGACACCATAATTGGGGACTAAGCACTAGTCCCTATTTTCATCCACCTAGAGTTACATCTATATATTGCATTGAAGATCACTTGCATCAACATACTTCCATCAAAAAGGTAGAATGTTAGGACATCAACATCACATACTACATAAGAGTAGGATTACTATTGGTTTGTGCATCCAAAATTCATTCTCAATTTGATTGTGCATGTACTCAGTCAAATACCTCAACCATTTGGTGTATCACCCCATTTTTAATTCATTTACAGTCATCTTTTTACCCTCAAAACCCAAAAATTATTTTAGGATACATCAAAAAGGAACCGGCCTTGATACTAGAGACTCGTTTCAAAAAAAGTTATACCCATAGACCTGAGGTGTTTCCATTGTATCTACAAAAGTGAGAGATTAAGAGCAAGATTAGAACCCCTGTAGTCATCTCACAACAAGGGTGATATTTTGATACATAATAGTTTTTGGCACGCGTGATGGGACATGGATAATATGTACAACAAAATTTACACTAATTTTCAATAGATTACAATATTTTACAGCGAAGAAAGTCATTTCAGAATTGAGGGAAGCTATAGAAATCTATTCTAAAGATTAGAATATTTATTTTGTGACTCCATAAACCTGATTTCAGACCAATTTTACAAGATGTTCCATGCCTAAACCGACTACAAGATCATCGGTAAGAGAAATTCCTACTCGAGTTTATTTCGTACCATTGAATTTTGTAAGAAGAAGAAGACTTGGCAATATCCTCCTGTTAATCTTCCATCACCAATTATAAAACTTGTTGTTCAAATCTCGCTTATTCAAATGGCTATTTAACCACATAAGAATTTTGTGACCTTTACGAATGGAAACCCTTTATTAATTGAATTTTATCATGATATTCCCAATGCTGCCATGAAATTTTTACCTTCATTCACTTGTAAAATTAAAATTACTCCTACAAAGAACATTAAAGATTTTGTAGCCCTTTGTCTGTCCATAATATAACCCATGAAGATATAGCCTTAAGAGTTATAGCTGCATCATTTAAACGGTAATCCTTGCAAAGGTACAAAACCTTAGAAATTTGGAGCATAAGAAGTTGGGATGAGTTAGGAGAGAAATTACTTAAGTAATTTCAAGACCATTTTGAGGATTTATCTCGATAGAACAACTATCTACAATTGAAAGAGCACCTCATGAATCTATGGCTAGTTTCAACATTTGTTTTTCTAGAACATGGGAACGAATTCCATCTAGTGTTAAGCCTCAAGCTGATCACACATTTCTATATCATCTTAGAGATTTAAATAGTGATATTTCAGCTATGAATCATTCTATGGGAGTAGATACCCTCCCAGCAGCTTATGATATTGTCATAAGGGCTAAAAAGTCTTATTTAAGCTGGAAATTTAGCACCAAGGCCTTCAATGCATCTTATATTAGATTTGTCACCTATTTCTCCTATTACCATTTTAGAGTCCATTTTTTCACTTCCATTAGATGATGTTTTTAAGGCCTAACAAACTATGGGTAATAAATTGAATTCAATTTATAAAAATTAGCTCAACCTAGCAGACCTTATAGAGCTTCTTATCAGAAAATCAACAAAATCAACAAAATAGGTAGCCTTATCAACAAAATCAGAATTATAGACATTCATATCAACAAGTGCAATTTGACCCAAAGGCTCCTAGTTCATCTAGTTCTCTCATTCCAATTAACATGGTTTTAGAAGAATGATGTCAAAAACCATACCTGGGTGCAAAACCAATAACCTCCGCCCTATTGAGTAGAGGTTGTGAGACCGCTTGCCTTGGCTTAATGGCGGTTATGAGACCACTACTCTACATGGGGCGATGGTCCTATTCTTTTGGAGTAAAAACTAAAATATGAGATTTTACAAAAAAGTTATTACAATGCTCTAAAATACATCGTGAACTTGTTTTTCATGCACCTAAGGTTTCTAGTTTTACGATTTCATTCCATTTGTTCATTTCTTAGTTGAAATTACTCATTAAGGCATTTTCAACTCCAATAGTAGTAAAAACAAATACAAGATCTATTCCATTTTGTTCTTACTAATCTTCTTTCAATTCCAAGAGAAAAAAGGATCTAAATCTACTTTTAACATTGTTATTCTTTTACTACAAAAAGCAACATATCAATATAACAACATAGTTAAAATTTGTTGCTTGTTTACATTTTCACTATAACATGTATACATTGAAAATATCTATATCAACTTTTCTTTAAATTCAAGTTTACTATGGATACATTTTTAACTTCTTCCAACTTCTATATTCCTTCTTTCTCATTTATAATATTACAACTTCACAATGAAGGTAATATTTCCTTTTCACAATACGACTTTCAACTAAAATTTTTCACAAGAATTCCATTTTGATTCTTTCTCTTTCCATACTACATTCTAAGGAGAAGGAAATTTTTTCCAACTCTTTAATGAAATTCTTCTAATAACAATAAAACTCTGTTAATACCACATTTCCTTTAAAACAAAGAGCAATAATACAATCTTCCACCTAGAGTGGGAAAACAAAGAGGCTTCTCACAAGAGGAAATTCTTAAGAACTTAAAAAAACTTCTAAGCTTCACAAACCCAACAACAGAGCTCCTTAATTTTTTTCTTGATCCACAACAAAATTGTGGGAGAGACAATGCTCTCCACCCAACCAAGATATCCAATGAATATGAGAAGCCAACCTCCTCATTGGCATCCGAACCCCAACCACATTACAATGAGAGGTGATTACAACAAATGAAAACAACAAGATTCCACATCACAAAACAATATTTCAAAACCATTCAAACCACATTCAACTCAACTACAAACACAAGAAGGAACAACAACAAAACAACATAATAAACAAGGCTTAAAATGGAAGCCAAATGAGCAAGAACCTATAGGAGGCCACTTATGCCTCCGAATGAGAAATGGGTGCCCACCTTAAAACCTCCAATACATATCTCAATCCCCTACATACTATTCTACCTCCCTCAAGTACCTCTTATGCCTTGCACATACTCTTATTCCCCCTCAATCTCTTATGCCTCCCTCATAAAAAAACAAGTAAGAAATACAAGCATTTCTTATCCAAGGTGGTACACACAACCCAAACTCCTCAAAACATTAAATAAATCTTATGCCTCCCCACATAAATTTCTCCCCATAGTTCCCTCCTACACCATACTTAGGAAATCTACCCAACACCCAACAAACATTCCCAAAAACAACACTCAAAACAAGCACATAAATAAAAAATAACAACATAACATAAGCAAGGTAAAGCTCTTACCTTTCCATAGTAAAGATTGTCCCAAGAGTCAATCTCAATGCTTCTTCAAAACCAAGAAAGTGTCAAAATCTCGAACAAACACCATAAGCACTTTAAAAATCCTCTAACTCCCAAAAATGCAAGAGCACAAACTAATGAAGTAACCCCTAAACAACCAAAAGAATATCAATAAAAATAAAAGGGAGAGAGGGTGATGAAGTGGTTCCATGTAGGATGACACATCACTCATCCTCAACTCCACCTCACAAGTCAAACCTCAACCACAATGCACCATAAATTTGTGGGTGAGAAGAATGACAAGTTACTTACACACAAAATCCAAGCCCACACTCCCTAAGGAAAAAATTAATTACATGAAAGAAAGTGCAATAAAATTTTACCTTTTTGTTTTCTCAAAACACCTAATGGGCCGATTTTTGACACCCCAATGCATATGTAGGGTTAGTATATAAATTTAAGAGGTCCGGGACAAGTTCGACTTGTCCCAAAATCCTCTAAAATTGGCCCTTAAGGCCAAATTCGAATTTCCATGAAGGGGTAGAGTGTACAACACTCAAGACCCCAAGCACTCAACATACAACACAAAACCCAAGATAAATCTAGTCTAATACATGAAAACTTTTGGTAACATCTATAATTAGTGTAGGAATTAATTAATTAACTTTAAAAGCACACTTAAATCCACTAAGACAAATGGGAATGAATACACCATTTACCAAAATTTAAAACAATAATTTACATCACTAAAAATCACATACTAACATTAAATAAAGTAAACTAAATAAAAGACAACACATGACCCCTTGGTCACAAATTTCCCCTAACAATAATTCAAACACACACACAAATACATGTTGCCATGGTGACCCTTGTTGAATTCACTTACCATTCCAATGTGGTTGTCTCTAATCACCTGATGTTTGCTTGTGGATATATTTACATGGAAAACACATAACACCTCCTTCCGATTCGTGGCATCATCAAAAACCTAAGATAAAATATGTAATTTGATTCCACAATCATCTACATATGAAAAAATCATCATCTAGGCAATTTCAATATCATCTACAATTTCTAACATTCATCTCTATTCTACATTTCATCCATGTCAAAATGATCACAACATTAGTTCAATTATCAAGGCCCACACAATGTGGAGAAATATATCACATGTTATAAATATATATACCCATGTTAAAAACATATCAACATCAATATAAAATGTCTCTAATGATCCAAACACATCATACATAAATCGAAATCAACAATAGTCCAATATCTCTAACATCTAATATCATGTTAAATAAAAAAGCTACAATAATATCCATAAGTGCAGTCAATAATATCGAAATCAATAATAAAAAAGGTGTCGAAGGGAAGTGGGAACTACATCGCCCTCCCCTTAGACTTGACTTCCTCCTTGGAGTCACCGGAATAGGTGTGGAAACCGAACTCGCAGCAAAGTAGCATCCTCTCAAGTAGCAATAGTCTCATCATACCTGTCCCACTGCACCCGAACCTAGTCAATATTTCTACCTCAAAGGCCCAAGATCTTGCGCCTATAATACGGATAGGATCCACCATCACCTACCCCCGATCTTGTATGTACAACGTAGTCCAATCTAATACATAAGAAGGATCAAAGATATATCTTGTAAGCATAGAAACATGAAACACATTGTGGATGTGAGACAAGCTAGGTGGCAATGCTAGGTGATAGGCCAAGGGGCCAATGTTCTCCAAGATCTCAAAGGGACACACAAACTTAGAAGCAAGCTTATAACCTTTTCTATAATGGATAGGGATCTTATGCGGTCTGACACGAAGAAACACCTTCGTGCCCACCTCATAACTATGATCTATCCTATGCTGGTCCGCATACTTCTTCTGCTTGTCTTACACCTCCTACAATCTCTACTTGATCAAAACAACCTATTGCTCCATGTCCTACAATAAGGTTGGCCCAAGAGAAACCCTGTCCTCTAACCTGTCCCAACTAAGAGGTGTCCTGCACTCTCTACCATAAAGTGCCTGAAAAGGAGTCATGCCTATCAAACTCTGGAAACTATTATTGTAGGAAAACTCCACCAAGTATAGATACTCCTCCCATCTCAATTAGTGATCCATAACGTACATCCTAAGCATGTCCTCTAGGATCTTATTCACCCGCTTAGTCTTTCCATCTGTCTCAAGGTGATATGTTGTGCTGAAACTGAACCTCATCTCGAGAGCATGCTACATGGTGAGCTAGAAGTGGGAAGCTACAAAGGATCATAGTCACAAATGATCTTCTACAGAATCCTATGCAATATGACAATATCAACAAGATATACCTCTGCCATTGCACCTTTGGCTATATAGGTTGTCTTCACCAGAGAAAAAATGAGCCACTTTCATCGATTTATCCACCGTGACCATGATGGCGTTGTGGTGGCATCTCCACATTGGTAACCAAACAATGAAGTCCATGGAAATGGTGTCCCTTTTCCACTTCGATATAGCATGAGGAAAGAGAAGGCCGATGGATGTTGATGCTCACCTTCACCCTCGACACTATAAATAACATGACACAAAATGAGCCACGTTTCTCAAAGTCCTCTTGAATGGTAAAATTGTCTCAAAGTGGCCTACATCTTCTTCACCCATGGATGGGCTGAATAAGGTGCACAAAGTGAGCCTATGAAAAATGTCCTATCTCAAGCCTCCATCTCTAACAAAATATATCCAACCTCTGTGTATAATAAGACCATCTACCTCTAATCACAATCCATCAAATGTCCTCTCATGGGGTCTCTAAGATTCAATCTCTACTTTGGCTATAAGCTAGAAGCTACCATGAGGAAGTTGATGTAAAATCTTTCTCCGAAAATATTTACCCACCAAGTAGCAATAGCCACATGTCTCTATCTACTCATGGCATCTACAACTACATTTTCCTTCCCCTTCACATGCTCAATCTCCATATCGTACTCATAAAGTAACTCCATCGAATGCCACTAATGAGCATTGAGATTGGGTTGCGTAAATAGGTGGTGAAGACTCAAGTGATCAGTCCTGAGTGTAAATCTCTGACCAAGAAGGAAGTGTCTCCAACGTACCAAGGCGTGCACAACTACCGTAAGCTCAAGATCATGAGATGGATAATTGAGCTCATAATCCTTGAGTTTTCATGACTCAAAAACAATTACTCTACCCTCTTACATCAACACACCTCCAAGTCCTGCCAAAGAAGCTGTTATGCCCGCTAAAACATTCACTCGAGATGTAAGAACAACCTAGGTTTTGTTTGAAAAATTATGGAATAATTTTTTTTTGAAAGGCGAGTCCTCACAAAGGATTCGAAAACTACCATTGTCACATCAAAAAATTAAAGTCAATTATAATAAATAAAATATTCCCGTTATAAAAATATTAAATCCACATTACAAAATTAATGAGTGCAATTAATCCAAATATAGTTAAATTTCTCTCAGGTGTTAATTTAATAAATAATTAAATTAACACTATAGTTGAATATACCTTAGTTAATTTCATTCCCAAGGTATTAATTTCACAAGGTAAAAACACTAACCAAGGTGCTTTTGAAACCAAGTATTTAAATTAAAAAGGTGATATAATTTATAATTCACACACTTAACACTTCCTAAAATCATTTCCATTAGATTGAAAATTCCTTCCCATTTCAAATGATATAAAGAAGTCCTTCTAACTCCTCATATTTCTCAAATTACGTGCCGGCAAGCCTTGGGAAGATTTTTTTGCCTAGGAAAGAATTCGGACCAGGCGGACCTAGGGAGATAATTTAACGCTTTACACTCTTGCTGAAAAGTGCAATTTTCATTTGCATGCCTGCGAGCCTGTGGTAGGGCTTAGCGCAAAAAAAGAAATTATGCCCGAGATATGCAAACTACACATGTCCAAGATTTTGAGACAACACAGAAGGTGGCTCACCGTAGAGGCAATTTTTATCTTAACTCTTTTTGTTAAAATTGAAAAAGGTCTTAAAAATCTATGCCTCCACTTATGCTTAGAGGCACCATGTGTTCTCGCCCAAAAGCTACAAGTGGGAAAGCGGACCGATAGGGAAATCTTAGGAATGTTGGATTTGAGTTGAAAGATGAAAAGGGGCAAGGTGACCCGCATCTCCGCCGATGCCGAAATAAGCCATGTTTCATCCCAATAGTAACATGCACGCCTGGCGGGTTAGAGAAACTTAGGACATTTTGACTTTGTGTTGAAAATGTGCAAAGGTTAAAAACAAGCTTCTCCTTTACCGACGTTCTAAGGAAGCCATGTCTCGGATGAACAAAGACATGTAGAGAGGTGGGTCTGGTTGTGAGACTAAGGATTTTTTCCACTTTTACAAAACAATAAGTTTGAAGATGTGGGCCCGCGAGCCCACAAGAGTGTTTTACTTGAAAGTGAAGCTTGCATGGGATGTGGGGCCGTGAGGGAAATCTAGCAAAAGTTATTATTTTGAACTTAGATTTTCTTACCAAAATAGAAAGTTCGACCAATGGAGCAATGGGAGACTTTGTGTCTTTTATTTAATAGATTTGATAAAAAAATTCTAGAAGACCATAACTTTCGACTAGAAGCTTGGATTTGAGAAAATGAGGAATTTTTGGAGAGGGCTTGAACTCCTCTTTGCATAAGAAGCATAAAATATTATTTTCAACAACTTAGATGGGTGAAATTAAAGAAAACATCCTTCCTACCATTAAAATGTGAACTAAACTTTTCAACTGCCATATTTAATTCGATCCACCATTCTTCCTTCTCCAACATGCCAAAAATACATAGAGAATCACACTAGATAGATATTAGATGGATTTGCAAGGATTAATTGACTAACATTGTGATTTCAAGTCAACTTTTTTTTTTTTTTCTCTATAAAGGCGTTTTTCTGCCTCTTACCCGATTAATAAAGTTCTAAGTAAATTTCTTGAGCAATATAATCGGTTTTGGGATGCATTTTGATCATCCTTAGTTAATTTTAATGTTTCTACTTGTCTTTCATTGTTGTAGATTGTTCTGAACATTTTTTTGATGTTTATTGTACGGGTTTACAATGATCTAAAATAATTCTACGTATTTTAAACTGGAAATTAATCTATTTCATTTGCCATACTTTAAATATTTAAGTTCATTCCATTCCAATTTTACAATGTTTAACTTTCCTTCAACAATGCGTGAAAAGCAAGAATGTAGTTCTATCTTTTATTTAAAACATGTCTTTCAAATAACACAGTGACTATAATATTTCCTAACACAGACTTTCCAACCTTGAAACAGAGGGTTTGCAAATGCATTTAAATGAATATATTTCCAAACAAGAGCAACTCCATTTTGTATAAAGTAAATAAACTTCTATTAAACTAAAATAATTCCCTTTACAACTTCCTTTTGTTCACCAAAAGACAACTTTCAAAATAATTATTTCTCATTAGAATGTAACTTTCACATCCAAAAATACAGTAAATTTTCATCACAAATAATATTACAATGTCATCCACTTAAAGTGGGAAATTTTTATATTAAGGAATCCAAAGAGGACTGAAAAATTTGTCTTCATACACAACTCCAAGAGACAACAACAAGATGGATCTGCCAGATTTCATTTGGTCACAAAAAAAAAAAAAGAAAGGGGAGAGGCAATGCTCTGCACCCAACCAAGAATTCAAATGAAGAGGAGAAGCCACCCTCCTCGTTTTCCCCAAGCCCCAACCACATTACAATAGGAAATGGATTCAACTCATGAAAACAACAAGCTTCCACAACATAATGTAATATTTTACAATCATACACAATCCAAATAATGCAGTGACAGTCACAAGAAAGACAACAACAAAATACACAAGGCTTCATCATACAAAATCCAAAGGAGTAAGATATATGGGGGAAGCTGCTTATACCTCCCAATGGGAAATGGGTGTCCACCTTAAAACCTACCAATATATCATCTCCAAACCCCTACATACTCTTATGCCTCCCTCAAGTACCTCTTATGCCTCCCACATTCTCTTATGTCTCCCTTATCTTATGGCTCCCTCATAAGTAAGAAATTCAAGCTATTTCTTTTCCAAGGTGGAACACCCATCCCAAAATCCCTCCACATGAAGTATAACTCTTATGCATCCCTATAAATCTCTTATTCCTCCCCACAAGAAATATCCCCATAGTCTTCTCCTACAACACACTTAGGTAATCTACCCAAACAACCAACAAACATACCAAAACATTCAACAACATTCACATATGCATAATATAAAAGAAAAACATTTTAAAAGAGTCAAGATCCTACCTCTCCATGGTAGAGCTTGATTCAATAATTCAACAACAAGATTCTTCAAATCCAAACAATCCAAGCACTTCAACAATTCCAAAATCCTCAAGCTCTCCAAAATTGCAAGAGTTCCAAAAAAATCAAATGAAGTAACCCCCAAACAAGTAAAAGAATTCGAATAAATAGAAAAGGGAGAGAGGAGGATGAGGTGGCTCCATGTAGGATGCCACATCACTCATCCTCAACTCCACCTCACAAGTCAACTTCAAACTCCAAAGCACAATTAATAAGTGGGTGAATAAATGACATTTTTACTTACACACACAATCCAAGCCCACACCCCTTAAGGACTAAAAATTAATTACATGCAAGAAGGTGCAATAAAACTTACAACTTGCCTTCCCAAAATACATAATAAGACCTAATTTTGACTCCCCAACCCATAGGTAGGGTTGGTATAGAAATTTAAGAGGTGTGGGACAAGTTTAACTTGTCCCACAAGCCTCCAAAATAGCCTCCTAAGGACAGATCCGAATTTCAAAAGGAAGGTGGAGTGTTTCTCACTCCAAGTTACTTATACATCACTTACAACACATAATCCAAGAGCCATCAAATCTAATAAATGCATTCTTCTGACCCATTTTAATTTATTTAACAACATGATTACTCACTAATCTTGACACAAATTAAATAAATAATAAAGGGGAAATACATCACTAAAAATCACATACTAAAATTAAGTAAAAGAAACTAAATAAAAGAATACACATAACCCCTTGGTCACATTTGAAGGTGATTCCCCATGGGAACCCCTAACATCAATTCAAACATACAAAAATAACAAATATACGTTCCCATGGCGACCCTTGTTCAATTCATCTAGAATTCCAATGTGGTTGGTCTCTAATCCCCCGATGTTTGTTATGACATGTTTACGTACAAACACATAACACCTCCTTCGTCCTCCTGGCCGCATCAAAACATCCAGAGTAAATATACAATATAATTCAAAAATCATGTATATATGAATCAAAATATAATCTAGGCAAGTAATGACATCATTTACAATTTCATCAATAACAATATAATTATAATATTAGTTCAATTTTCCTAGGTCTACTCAAAATGATGAAATATCACATATTTGAAATACACACATATATATAACATTTTCTATAAATATATCAACATCAATATAAAATGTCTCTAATAATCCACATGCATCATATATGAATCGACATCAAAAAGAGTCCATGATCTCTAATATCTAACATCATGCCATATCAAAAGCTACGATAACATCCATAAGTATATTCGACAAGATCATAATCAAGAAAAAAAAATGTCTAATGGAAGTGCACACTACGAAGCATTTGTGCAAATGTAGAACTTACTTACCCCGAGGATCTAACACTACAAGAAGAGGTGTTTTCTGAGGCATTCCTTCAATGTCGTGAAGGCCTGCTCATATCTATCAGACCAAACAAAATTCTTCCCTTTCTACAGAAGGGAAATGATAAGGTGCACAATCCAAGAAAATTCCTAAAAAAATCTCTTGTAATATCCTGCAAGACCCATGAAGTTGTGCACCTCGGTCACACTAGTGGGTGCTTGCCAATCAATGATAGCTTGAATCTTGGAAGGATCGACTACGATACATTCCCAAAAATTATGTAGCCCAAATACTGCACCTTTGTCTAAAATAATGCACACTTCTCAAGGTTCCCATAAAGATGCTACTCACAAAGACACTGAAGAACCTGGCAAAGGTGATCCTTGTTCTCCTCACACGTATATGAGTAAATCAGAATGTTGTCAAGGAAGATGAGCACGAAGCGAGCCAAAATTTCCTAAACATCCCATTCATCAAGATCATGAACACTGCGGGGGCATTCGTTAAACCAAAAGGAATTATGGTGAAATCATAGTGGCCATATCTCGTATAGAAGGCAATCTTATGAATATCTACCTCTCGTGATCCTCACCATGATCTCCGACTCAAGGTCTATCTTGGTGAAAACTATTACCCCCTTCATCTGATCAAATAAATCATCAATGTGCGGAAGGGGGTAATTATTCTTGATAGTTACTTTGTTCAGCTCGCAGTAATCAATACACAACCATAGAGATTCAACCTTCTTCCTCAAAAAAATCACTAGTTCAACCTAATGGGATACACTAGGATGGATTACGCCTTTCTCCAGAAGGCCCTCAAGCTACAAATTTGGCTCACATAGCTCAAGGGTTGTCATCCGATAAGGTGCTCATGAGATATTATCTGGACACGAGACCCGGATCTATGTGAGATTCATCTCACATGGGGGAGGTAATCCTAGTATCTCACCTAGAAAAACATCAGCAAACTCTCTCAAGATGTGATGGTCATCAAGGGATGGTCCACTAGACTCATCCTCCTATCTGTCACTAACTATAACAACATACATCTGACAACCTTATCACACACACCGCTTAAGCTGCATAGAGGAGATGGTGTGAATAGAAAAGGCCTGCTAACCCTTACTTTCACATACTTGACTCTCGGATGATCTATACAAGTAATATTCTTGTTGTAATAAAGATACTCTAGCTCGGTGTGCGAGATAACCATTCCATGCCCAAGATGACTCCATATGAACCTAATGGAAGGATACGAAGATCCAAGGTAGTGGTGAAGGGTCTTAAATCCACAACAAACTCCTTAACTAAGGATTCTACATAAATTTTTGCTCTGAAGCCATCTCAACGTCCCAACTATGACCCTTAATAACAGCCACTAGCTTGTAATGCTCTACTAAGGATGGTGCAATAAAAGAATCAGACAAACCAAAATCAAACAATATAGAAGCAGAAATACCATCAATACTACATGTCATCTCTATCATGGTACTATGGTGCTTAGTCGACGCTTCTTGACCACTACATATATCTAATGGCTCTGTCCCATATTTCCAATGGTAGGCTCTGAGATATGCATCTTACCCTTGTTGCTAAGGTTCAAAGGGTACTCTCTCCAATGATATACGAAATGCCAAAACCATAAAAACTCCCTAGTCCTCTCCAATCGGATGCATCTACATCGATACTCTAGATGTATTTGTTATAGATCCTAACGATCCATATAAGGACTTATGAGGTCTCTATTGACGAGATCCCGGTGGTGAGCTCTCGATGCACCATGTGTTTTGATGGAACCCCTAGGAGGAGGAACATATTCCACCCCATTTATCCATCGAATCTCTGAGGATTTTTGTAAGGTGGGCAGGTCTGCTACTATTTTTGTTGAGGTGGCTCAAGGAATACCGCACTAAACCCTATCCACCATGAGGAGGAGGTGAACCCCTCAACCTATTTTCCTACATCTTTTGGATGTGACTCGAATCGTATCCCTAGCATGTTTTGTCTAAACTTGTGTCTCCTCTACAATATAGGAAGTATCCATGAACTTTATGAATGTTTGTGCATAATGAATGCACACCGTACCAACCAAATCCAAATTCGGCCCATGATGAACCTATCAATCCATACCTTCTCATCTTGCATATAATCGACATATTAGAGTAGGTTCAAAATTTATTCTCATACTCACTACGATCATAGATGCCTAACGAGGTCATGAAACTCGTCTATCCGTTGTTGAATAAACATCCTGGGTAAATACTTGCTCCTGAATCACACCTCAAATAGCTTCCAAGTAATTGTCTCTAATTCAACATGGAGCTTCTGCTCCTCGGTCCTCCACTGTGCTCCTCCATCCCTTTGAGGATGGATCACAACATGAGCTTTCATTTGTATTGTACAAGGGAAGATCTTGAAGCATCTGCTCAAGCTCACTAACGAGGCCTCTTCTTGAAAACCTCCTATATCTCTAGAATAGTGAAATTGTTGTTGCTTTAGGATCTCCTTGGTATGGTCTACAGCTAACGACTAATGACCCGTAGGTCTCTTTGTATGCTCCTCCTTCATTTAGGGCTCCAAGATCTATCCCTATGTCCTTAAATCATTTCTCCATACCCTCTATGTCGTGACTCTACCCTAGCCCACTCCATGTGAATTTATCTACCCCATTTTCCTCTCTATGTCGAGGAGATGCTCGAGCCTCAACTAATGGCTTCATATCTTGTCTAGCATGTCTTCCTCCTAGGGACCGTCCACATATTGTGGCATCGATGTCCTCAAGCGTCCGTAAAATATGAGGGAGAATGGCCGCTACAACTGATCTCGGCGGTGGTAAATGTAGGTCTATGTTAAACGACCCCTCATTTGGTATGTGCCTCCAACACGACCAAGGTGAGAGTGAATTCATCATTATAGGTTTTCTTTTTGTTTTCTATGTTTTCTAAATTATACAATTATCGCTTAGTGTGGTTATCTAGGTTTAAAATGAAACAACTTTACACTAGGTTAAAATTTCATGTCTCATGTTTTCTAGTGCGCGCAAGGGTCCAAGATTTAAACCCATGGCTCTGATACCAAATATAATGCCCATCAAAATGATGATTTAGGAACACGCTAACACCTTACACTTATCCTAATAATTGTGACTAAATTTTTTTGTTATAAGTAAAAAGGTTACCAGGGTGTTAATCCCTAGGGTACATTAAATTAACTTACACTACTAATCTCAACTTTATGATTCAATAGTCTAATTAAAAGATTAATCAACATTCAACTAGGAAGGTGTCACAATTTAATTTACTTAGTTAAGTTTTTCCTCTTCTTTATTTATATGTTAATCCTAATATGGTTAACCTCATGCTTAATTAATTTAGTTTCATTACCCTAATAGCTTAAAGTCCTTTTTTGAATTTCCTAAAGCAAACAAAGAACTAGCTATAACTTTACATCTTAAGGAAATTAATGGGCCCCATTCACCCATCTACACATACCCTTAATTTTATTTCAAACATTTTTAAAAAATACATTCCTACTAAACAAAGGGAAGATTGATCCTTAACCCTTAGATTGAATCAATTATGACCACTTGTTTCTAGGGTTAGAAACAAGCCCTAAAAATCATTAAGATTTCTTATTAAAACCTCTTCTTACCATATTCTCCTCATTTGATCTATTTTCTTTTGTCAAAATTACAGGTTGGAGAAAGGAAGCCATGGGAGCAAGGGAGAAAGATCTATGGAGGAGTCTTCAAGGAGATCAAACTTAGATTAATATGGTTGTAGTTTTATTGTTGTAATTTCTCCCATGGAAATATTTGAGGGATTTCCTTTACCAATATGGTTTTGTTTTAAGGCTATTTATATTTTGGGTTATATATTTGGGAAAACCCTACCCCATTATTATAAACGAAAAGAAAGTTTTGAATCTACCATTTGTAAGTTTAATTGGTTTATTCAATAACATTTGAGCATTTTTTGATTGCTGGTACTTTTTTAGGTAAAATATACAACTTCAAAAATTGTTTGATGAATGTGAGAAGCACATTAGATCAGTTTAGTTTTCAAGGAATGTAGCTGTCGTATAAGATCCAACACTTTAGGCATCAGTAGAAGGAATTGATCCTACTTGGGAAAATATGATGCGTCCAAGTCTGCTTGGTTGTCCACGTTGATTAAATCGATCCAGCTGATAAATTGATGTTTTCTACAAAACCCAGATATGAAATATTTAAATTTTTTTCTGGGTTTGCTTACTTGATGTTGTAAAAGTTCTGTCAAAAAATTGTAGAAACCCAGATCCGGGTTCAGGAGAAATGATGGAATCATTAAGATACGTCTGAAAAAGAGTACTTGTGGTGCAATTATTTCAACGTCGTGTTCCAAATGAAGTGGCTACACACTACGGTCCTTCTTCCTATCACAAGATCTATATATAATCACATATTCTTGTTGTTTTCCCATGTTTAATTTCTAAAATTATTTGATCAATTGTAAAAGTGGAAAACCTTGGTGTGATTGGTTCTACTCCGTGCCTTGAAGAATTGGAGTAGACACAACATTTTTTAGGGACGTGATTATATTGTGTGGTGTCAATTAATTTGTCTACGTTCTTAAACTACATATCAAATGGACATCAAAGACGTATGAAACATGTCTAACCTAGTGATCTCTATCGACTTTGGTGGCGTGCGTAGAGAATATATCAACAATATTTTGATGCACATTCATCCAGAGCTTGTCAAATTCCACAGCCGGGTGCAAGCAAGGCTAGACACCTATGTGCAATAGGTATTGCAGTCGATTGGTCTTACTTTGAAAGTCATAGTTAAGTAAAATATTTAATGTTTTAGCTTTTCTTGGTCTGATTCCATAGATTTGTAATTAGTTTTGTAACTATTAGTCACAAATTGAAGTCTAGGTGTCATTTATGCTCTATCCACGTTAAAGTTTCTTATAATGATCATTATTTCTCGTAGTCAAAAGTTACAATTGTCATGATGTAAAAGAAGATTCCAATGTGTATCATTAAAAAGTATCTCAAGTAGTATTAGTTTAAAATGATTGAGAGTCTAGAGTCATTTTCATTTAAAAAGTAATCTCATTTTATTACTTTTTAAAAATTTAGTCAAATTTTCTTGTCCTAAGTCAAAAGAGTCATCAAATTTGTAATATCGTCAAAAGTATTGTTTTAGGTTTAGGGTGTTCAAAGTCAAGAGTCAAGAGTTAATTATCAAAATTTCATAGTTTGTGTCATCAAATTTGTGTATTCATAAGTCGTTTATAGTCAAATAGTCAAATTGTCAAAAATTGTAAAAAAAAACCAAAAATTGCCTCACGGACGCATTTTCGGTGGAATCCAACGTCCGAGTTGTAATTGTGCTTCATGATCACATCCGGCTGAGTTAGAAGAATACCATTGGAGGATGGAAGAAAATGGAGGTTGGTGGTCAATCGGTGACCTCTTGTCGATCATGATGAAAGGGCCACACAGATGGTTTGGTGACATGAGTGTGGTTTCTATTTTTAGTTTATTATTGAGTTAGAGATTTTTGGAGGAGTCATGTTTTTAGAATAATCACTTTTGGGAGCCAGAGAAGATTTTGAGGTAGACTCAAGGGATGGTTATCCAGCTAGTGTGAAGCTTGTGGATCTTGGAGATTCAGAATTCAGGCACCCAGGGAGGAAGGGAGCATTCCTGCATAATTCGGCTCGACACTACACCTTTACGAGGGTAAAGAGATAATCTATGGAGTTTGTACCTAGTCTAAGAAGTGCTTTCAGGAGGTGGTTCAATTTCTTCGAATATGGTTCTTCACCGTGTTCACATTAAGGGGGTGAAGATTAGATATTAATAATGTTCACACCAAGGGGGTGAATGTTAGGAATTAATTGTTGTAAACATTATTAATTAATTATATTATTATATGAGTTTGGTAACTCATTAATAATAATATAATGTAGATAAATATTGTTATATGAGTTGTTAAAACAACTCGTATTATTAAGTCAGTTGTTACACCCGTAAATTGATTAAATGGGTTATTTGTTAATTGTACTTCCTATTTAATAGGAAGTAGTTTAAGCTATTATATTGCCTATATAATAGCTAATGTATTTCATATTGAAATATACAAAGAATAAGAAGAATTATTGATTTGTTTCTTGTGCAAATCTGGTTGTTCCACTTTAGGGATTTCATTCCATTTGTTCATTTCTTACTTTAAATTAATCATTAAGGCATTTTCAACTCCAATAGTAGTAAATAAAACTAAAAGATCTATTCCATTTTTTTCACCTAATCTTCTTTCAATTCCAAGAGTAAAAGACATCTAAATCTACTTTTAATATTTTTATTCTCTTACTACAAAAAGCAACATGTAATTATAACAACAAACTTCAAATTTGTTGCGTGTTCACATTTTCACTATAACATGTATACATTCAAAATAACTATAACAACTTTGCTTTACATTCAAATTTAATATGCATACATTTTTAACTTCTTCCAACTTCTGTATTCCTTCGTTCTCATTTACAATATTACAACTTCACAATGAAATTAAACATTCCTTTTCACAATACAATATTCAACTAAAATTTTACACAAGAAATCCATTTTGATTCTTTCTCTTTCCATACTTTATTCTAAGCGAAGAATTTTTTTACAACTCTTCAATGAAATTCTTCAAATAATAATACAACTTTTAATACCACATTTCCTTGAATACAGAGAGCAATATTACAATCTTCCACCTAGAGTGGGAAAACAAAGAGGCTTCTCGCAAGTGGGTTTTTTTAAGGACTCCAACAAACTTCCAAGCTTCACAACACCAACAAGAGAGTTCCTTTACGATTTGCTTGACCCACAACAAAAATTGGGGAGAGGCAACACTCTCCACCTCGCAAAGATATCCAATGAAGAGGATAACCCATCCTCCTCATTTTCCCTCGAGCCTCGAAAACATTACAATGAGAGGTGATTCAAACAAATGGCAACAACAAGCTTCCACATCACAAAATAATATTTCACAACCATTCCAACAACAATCAACACAACTACAAACACAAGAAGGAAGAAAAACAAAACAACATAATAAATAAGGATTAAAATGGAAGCCAAAGGAGAAATAACCTATGGGGAGGCCACTTATGCCTCCTAATGGGAAATGGGTGCCCACCTTAAAAACCACCAATACATATATCAATCCCCTACATAATCTTATGCATCCCTAAATTACCTCTTATGCCTCCCACATACTCTTATGCCTCACTCAATCTCTTATGCCTCCCTCATAAAAGAAACAAGTAATAAATGCAAGCATTTCTTGTCCAAGGAGGAGCACCCAACCAAAAATCTCTCCAAACATGAAATAACGCTTATTCCTCCCTACACAAATTTCTCCCCATAGTTCTATCCTACACCATACTTAGCCAATCTACCCAACACCCAATAAGCATTCTAAAAAAATACTCAAAACAAGCACATAAACACAAAATAGAAGCATAACATAAGCAAGGTAAAGCTCCTACCTTTCCATAGTAGAGATTGTTCGAAAGTCAATCTCCAAGCTTCTTCAAAACCAAGCAAGCATAAAAAGATCCAACCAATACCACAAGAACTCCAAATCCTATAACTCCCAAAAATGAAAGAGCACAAACTAATGAACTAACCCCAAACAACCGTAAGAACTTCAATAAATAGAAAACGGAGAGAGGAGGATGAGGTGGCTTCATGTAGGATGCCACATCACTTATCCTCAACTCCACCTCACAAGTCAAACCTCAACCCCAATGAACCATAAATTGGTGGGTAAGAGGAATGGTAAGTTACTTACACACACAATCCAAGCCCGCACCCCCTAAGGACAAAACTTATTACATGAAAGATAGTGTAATAAAATTTTACCTTTTGTCTTCCCAAAACACCTAATGGGATCTATTTTTGACCTCCCAACCCATAGCTAGGGTTGGTATAGCAATTTAAGAGTTGTGGGACAAGTTTGACTTGTCCCACAAGCCTCCAAAATTTTCCCTAAAGGCCAAATTCGAATTTCCATGAAGGGGTAGAATGTACAACACTCAAGACCCCAAACACTCAACATACAATGCAAAACCCAAGAGCAATCTAGTCTAATAAATGATAAATTTTGGTCACATCTATTATTAGTTTAGGACTTAATTAATTAACTTTAAAAAGACACTTAAATCCACTAAGACAAAGGGTAAAGAATACACCATTTACAGAAATTTAAAACATTAATTTACATCACTAAAAATCACATACTAACATTAAATAAATTAAACTAAATAAAAGACAACACATGACCCCTTCATCACAAATTTCCCTAATAATAGTTCAAATACACACACAAATACATGTTTCCATGGTGACCCTTGTTGAATTCCCTTAGCATGCCAATGTGGTTTGTCTCCAATCCCCTCGATGTTTGTTGTGGTTATATTTAATTGTAAAAGACATAACACCTCCTTCACCTCATGGCTGCATCAAAACATTCAAGATAAAATATGAAATATAATTCCACAATCATCTACATATGAAACAAATAATCATCTAGGCAATTACGATATCATTTATAATTTATAACAATCATTTATATTCTACATTTCATCCATGTCAAAATTATCACAACATTTGTTCAATTATCAAGGCCCACACAATGTTGTGAAAGATATCGCATGTCGAAATATATATACCCATGTAAACAACATATCAACATCAATATAAAATGTCTCTAATGATCCAAACACCTCATATATGAATCTAAATCAACAACAATCCAAAGATCTCTAACATTTGATATCATGCTAAATAAAAAAGATACAATAATATCCATAAGTGTATTCAACAATTTTGAAATTAGTAATAAAACAGTGTCGAAGGGAAGTGGGCACTAACTTTTCAGCTTTAAATCTATAGTTCTCTTATACTTTTAATGTAGCTAAATACAAAGCATTAATTCATTATTTGTAATGGGACAAAAAAGAGGTATCACTACTTTGTAATTTTTTGGTGATTCGAGTTAGTTATTAATCAGTGTGAAAAATTAATGTGTCTAAGAATTCATTGCTGAAATATTACAAACATAGAATTTAAGACTGAGTGGATGATTTTGATATTATTAACATGTAATTTGTTCTAAAAATAGAAAGCAAGCATGCAGATAGAGTTTCAATAGTTGGTGATAGCTTTGATGTGCTAGAACAAATAAATACAACAAAGTAAAGCCACATATAAAGATGATTATCAGAAATTTAGTACCATATAATTTACAAGATTGGTAACTTTTCAAGATAATGAACAAATCTACATATTTCTACAACAGAAGCTAAATTTTTTGTAGTAAATCAAGAAAGACTGCAACACTTCTATGGTGACTAGATTGTTCAGTTGAAGACAACAAGTCTCCTTAAGGATTAGTCACACTAGAATATATTTTTAATTCATATGATCAGTTAAGTAAAGACAAATGTAAAATTTCAAGTCGCGCAGATAACTACAAAGAGATCTTGGTGGATGATAAAATAATTCTTTTATTAGAAAGGTATATTCCTTAGTGAAGAATAGTCATTTATCAATTTATTTAAATAATTTAGAGATTTTTTATCTTGGAAATACCAAGATCTCGAGAGGTTTTGATCCTAGTTTAGCTCAAAGCATACAATAGAGTTACAACAAAAATCCAAGCATGTCGTGCAAAAGTAAAGGCCTATAAATCAAGATTGAACCATTGATGAGAAAAGAGTAGTCCAAACTGATTGAGTAAGGTATTATCTTTCAAGTTAAGAGCCATTCATGTTGGGTACCTAATCTTGTTCCTATTCAAAAAAATAATGTATAAATCATGCTCTGTGTCAATTTTAGAGATCTTAATAAATCTTCATTAAAATATCATTATCCACTACCTAACATGGATCTGATTTTAAGAATAGTTTTAGGTTTGAGAAAAATTGTTTCTTTTACATGGTTATAGCGGATACAATCGATCCTTGTGCGTGACGAAGAAAAACACAAAACAACCCTCACCAAAAAATGGGGTACTTATGCTTACAAAAGAATGTCTTGTGGAATTTCAAATTTTGGTGCAACGTTTCAACATGCAATGGACACAAATTTTCACAACTTATTAAATAAATGCATATTGGTTTACTTAGATGATGTCACCATATTTTCAAATAATTATGATGAACATCTAATGCATTTAAGGAAGAATTTTCAGCTTTGTAAATAGTTTGGAATATCCTTGAATCCCAAGAATTCCATATTTTTAGTCCATCAAGATAAATTGCTTGGTCATATTTTTTCTAGGCAAGGTTTAGCTATTGATCCTTTTAGAATTGAAGCTATTTCACTACTATCCTTACCTCATCATAAAAAATCACTACAAATTTTTCTTGGAAAAATCAACTTTGTTACAAGATTTGTTCCAGATTTTACAACATTAGTTAAGCCATTAACAATCATGCTAAAGAAAGATAAGACTTTCTCTTAGACTAGTGAAGGAAGAATAGAGTAAAAACCATCAAGTTAGCTATTTCATAAGCTCCTAATCTTGAAAATCCAAATTTTGATAAATATTTTACGATGTATGCACTTGCAAGAGATGAGACTATTTCAGCTATATTAACTCAAGTTAATGATGAAAATATCGAATAGGTAATTTCTTCCTTTAGACAAAACTTACATGACTATGAGACAAGGTAAACTTTTCTTGAAAAACAAGTACTTTCAGTAGTTAGAGGATTAAATGAATTCAAATACATGCTTTCAAACAATAAGATACATGTCTTAGTCTCTCATCCAAGTGTTAAAGCGTTGTTGTTGAACAAATAACTCGAACGAGAAGAGAGCATGTTGGATAATGAAGGTTATTGTGGTGCGTATGATGTTGACAATCATTATGTAAAATTAGTTCGAGGAAAAGGTTTGTGTGAACATCTGATTGTTGATATGGAAAAACAATAGGCTGCAGAATCAGAAGATTTAGAGAAGCATGCAACAATAGTGTATCGGTATTCAAACATCTTGGTGCAACCAGAAAATCAGCAACCCGACCTAGTCAAGAATCTATGGAATCAAGATGGATGAATGAATTGGTTAACTACTTATAACACAATTCTTATCCAAAAGGCATGGACAAGAATAAACAAATATATTTTAGGTTAGAAGATGTACCCAATATTTTCATTGATGGTGTGTTGTTTAAAAGAGATATAAATGGAATTTTTTTGCGATGTATTTATTATGATATAATTCAACAACTATTATCCGAATTTCATGAAGGACCTGCAAGAGGTCACTTTTCAACACGTACTACAACCTTAAAAATTTTTGAAAGATGGTTACTATTGGCCCAACACATGTAGGGATGCTCCAAATGGATTAGAAACTATAAGAAATGTGTTTTCTTTGTTGAAATGAACATTTATCTTCACTTCCCGTGTAGCCTATTTCAAAGGATAAGTCATTCATGCAGGGGGTCTTAACTTAATTGGAATGATAAATCCACCTTTGTCACAAGGACACAAGTGGATCTTGAATGCTACATATTATTTTACACACTAGACTAATACAATAGTCTTGAAGGAAGATAATGAGACTTCAAATTTATCATTGTAGGAAGGTATAGTTTGTAGATTTGGTGCTCCAAAAACTATCATTTAAGATAGCACTTCAACGTTTCTTGTTGTAAAGGTAACATATTGGTCTATCAACCATGGAATTTATTTAAGTACCTCGTCTAATTATTACCCACAAGGTAACGATTAGCTGAAATTACTAACAAATATCCTAACGATCATCTTAAGGAAACTCAAGGATAACAAAAGATCTTGGCATCTGATGTTAAATTCATCACTTTGAGATGATAGAGTGACTCCTAAAAGATCAATTGGTTATTCACCATACAAGCTTGTTTATGGATGAGAGGCGAGAATACCAATCTCAGTTGAGCTACCTGCACTTGAATTACTACATAAGATAGAACTACTTGAGAACAAACCAATGTGGGTTCTTTATGTAGAGTTTATGGAGCATTAAGAGCTAAGAGATCAAGCTGATATGAATTTGGAAAAGATTCAAAGATGGATGAAGAAGACATTTGATAAGATGGCCAAGTTCGAGTCTTCAGATGAAGGAGACATTGTATTAAATGAGATGTTGATCATTGAAATCTAGGAAACTACAAGAAGTTTGATACAATCTGGAGTGGTCCATACATGATGTCATCTTGCAAAGAAAAAATTCATTTCAGCTTTCAATACCTTGGAGGAGAGGAACTTTCCATTCCCCGTGAATGGTATGTTTCATAAACACTATTATTGAAAATCCTACAATGTTTTGTTAGAGTAGGATTTCCCTTTCAATAAGCACAGTTCATGCACCTTGGAATTGTCATCACCAATCTGGCACTATGATAATTCTTCACCGGGAACTCCTCGTGCTATGATTATTTACTAATGCATAGCCTTTAGTTTGGTGGATGTAATCTGGAAACAAAACAACAACATAACACAAGAATACCATTGACTATGATAAGACGGAATGATGACAAATCTGAAATATCAAAGTAAATTATAATATTAACATGAAATTGTTACAATCTCACCCATGAGGTACTTCAAGTGTTATTGACTTCACTTTCCTTTCACCAATACTATGGGAGAAACTTTACAATTACACCTCTTAATGGCTTCTTCAACACACCTTTAAACTGATGGCTTCCTTCGCACACTTCCTATAATATTTCTCACTACTTCCTTCTATGCTAAATGAGGGGGGTGGCCTCTCTATTTATAGAACTTCCAGGCTTATCCATCTTATCTCTAAGATAGGATAAGAAATCCACTCTGACGAATCATATTCCATACCTTAACTCTTATTTTGTACATGTAAGCTTATCTTTTAAGATAAGATAAACCTTATCATTTTACATGGGTTCCACATTTTTAGACTTTTTACAAATAAAATATACAAAATATTTATGACCTCACTCCTTGTCCTTATTACCAATATAATATTTCTAATTCCTAATCACGTAGACCCTACTTCTCTAATTACCCAAACTTTGACATTTTAACATTACCGGACCACTTACGACAAATATTTACTTTTTACAACATTCCTATTGTACTTTGACTATTACCGTACTCCACATTATTGGCGGCACCGTACTGACGGCGCCGTTATCTTCTATCAGACACTACTACTAATTATACTTAACAACATCCTATTCCTAATACATACATTAATGAAATAGAAATTACGGAGGAAAATTTTAGTGTCGACATCTTCCCCCTTCCTAGCTTCTACTCCGTCCTCGAGTAGACTATTCTGGTGCTTGGAAAATCTTCAACTTGTTGTGGTTGACCCATTTCGTAATGGGAGTGCCATCCGATTCCTCCAAATTGGTACGTACCATTTTTATGCACAAATTTCTATTTTGTAGGGCACCATCCATTTTGGAAGAAATTTTCTCTGTCTTCTTTTTTGTATCTAGAATCATATACTAGAACCAAGTCATTCACATGAAATGGAGACCAACGGATCTTTTGATCAATGTATTCCTTCTGCTTCATTTTCTTCTTATGGCTTGTATCCTTTGCTATTTCCCTCATTTCCTCTAGCAAATGAAGATGTACCAACCTTTCTTTTACTGAATCACTTTCATCCATCCTTTCATTTTTCATAACTCTCATAGTGGGAATATCAAACTCAATAGGAAGAACTGGATCAATGCCATAGGCCAACTGAAATGAGGAGTATCCTGTTGCTGACTTTGATGTTGCCCTATATGCCCACAATGCTGCATGAATATTTTTATCCCACTTATGTACCTGCAAGGCTGCATCTTTTGCTAGAATTTGACACAACACAAAATTTGTTCATTCCACCTATCCATTTGTGCTTGGCTTGTATGTTGTTGCCTTCCTGTGCTTAATAGAAAACTTATTGACTAGGGATTCTACTACCTCATTAATGAAGTGGCTTCCTTGATCTGTTACAATTTCTAATGGACAACCAAATCTGGTGACAATGCGTTCATATATGAACCTTGCCACTTCATCCATGGAAGATATTTTCAATGGCCTAGCTTCAACCCACTTGGTTAAATAATCTGTGGCAACTACAATATACTTATTTTGGCGTGAGGTAGTTGGAAGTGGACCTATAATGTCTATTCCCCACTTTTCAAAGGGACCAAGTGGAAGAATAGGGCATAATGGAGTTGATGAAGTCTTACGGTTACCATGTGTTTGAAAAATATCACATGTCTTACAATAATTATAACAATCTTTAAAAAGAGTGGGCTAGTGATAACCTGCATCCAAGATCCTTCTTGTTGTAAGTTGTCCAGAGAAGTGCCCTCCACATGTACCATTGTGGAATTCTTCTAGCAGTTCCTTCCCTTGATCACATCCAACTGCCCTCTTGTACTGTCCATCAGGTCCTATTCGAAATAATACTCCATGCAGAATAGAATATGGACGACTAGCTTGAGTGATCTTCCTCTTAGTCTTTGCATTGGCACCATCAGGAAACTTGAATTCATTCAGATAATTCCAAATATCTATGTATTCACTAGGGATTGTGTCAAGGGATAACAATGTTGCATCGGGAAATCATCATCATCACAAGATGATCCTAAACCATCATAGGCTCGAGAGAGTGCATCTGCATTGACATGCTTCTTTCCTGGCCTATCTATAATATCAAATTCAAATTCTTGTAGCAAAATTATCCATCTTGCTATCCTCCCTGATGGGTTAGGCTTATTTAAAATATATTTTAGAGCCTGATGATCTGTTACAACTAGAAATTTTTTCCCTAGCAAGTAATTCCTAAACTTCTTTACAGCAAAAATGATAGCCAGAGCCTCTTTTTCATTATAATATAATTTACCTCAGCACTGCTCATTTGTCTGCTCCCAAAGTAAATTGGATGTTCATTCCCATTTTCATCCTTTTGGCTCAAAGTACTTCCTAGTGCTGCATCTGAGGCATTAGTGTACACAATGAATGGCTTGCTCCAATCTGGATTCTTCAAAATAGGTGAAGACACCAGGGCTTCCTTCAGTTGTCCAAAAGCTTCATGCGCCTTATTTCCTGGTTCATAAGTAACATCCTTCTTCAAGAACTGGAATAGTGGTCATGGCAATCTTTGAGAAATTCTGATGAACCTTCTATAGTAACCCACATGGCCTAAAAATGATCTCAACTTACTTCTATTCATAGGAAATGGTAAATCTTTGATTTTTGAAACTTTATCGAGATCGACCAATACCATCTCTCGGATACAACATGCCCTAACAAAATGCCTTTAGAACATCCAATGACACACTTTGTAGGGTTTAGTGAGGCTTGTGCTTCATCTAACCTTTGAAATGCTTTGTCTCCATCTGGTGCAGGTGGTCCAACTTGCTCCCATAGATGCAAAAATCATCCAGAAATACTCTGATGAAGGTCCCAATGTAGGGTTCGAACACCCTATTCATCAAACGCTGGAATGTTGCTGGAGCATTACACAACCCAAAAGGCATAACTCTATAAGCAAACGTTCCCCAAGGAGTGGTGAACGTGGTCTTCAGCTGATCTTTCTCTACTATACGAACTTGGTTGTAGCCGCTATATCCATCAGCAAAACTATAGCACTCCTGGCCAGCTACTTCGTCCAAGATCTGATCTGAAAATGGAAGAGGGTAATGATCCTTCTTTGTTGCCTTATTGAGCTTCCTATAATCAACACAAATGCGTAGCTTCCCATTCTTTTTTATTGAGATCACAATGGGAGAAACCCATTCTGAATTCTCCACAACAAATATGAATCCTGCATCAAGCAACTTATCTATTTCTTCTTTTACAGTCTTGGAAAAATTAGGATTCATTCTATATGGCATTTGCTTTATGGGCTTAGCACCATCTACCAGCTCAATACAATGTTCTACCCAACTTACTTGACGGAGTTCCTTGTAATCAAAAGTGAATAGGTGTATGTACCTTCGAAAGAGCTGGAGGTAGGATTCCTTCTCACTCTCCATCACAGCATCACCAATCTTTATTTGTTGGAGATGATCATCAACTTCTTCAAATAATTTTATGGGGTCATGAGTTGGTGTGACTAGAAGGATATCCATGACTGAAACATCCACCTCGCTTTCTTCATCTTCAGTGTCCACTTCACTGGTACTAGAGTAATCAGAGGATGTCCAATCATCAGTTTCATCACTTGAATCCACAGGTTCTGCCTTATGATGTCAAGGGATCACATTTATCTTCACCCTCTCTCTACCACGTCCAAGTGTCATGAAACCTTCATTCCAGTAGTTTCTTGCATGAACTATCCTTAGCCATGGTCTTCCCAACAACATTGGGTACACAACAATACCATTTTTCATCACCTGAAAGTCTACCACACATACAACACCCATAACAGATATTGCCACATTTGAAACTACACCTTCTGGTTTAGTTTTTCCTTTATTTAATGACCTTAACATAAGTGTTGAAGGGCGATCAATTTTTAAACCCAACATATTCATTACAGACTCGGTCATTACATTAACTGCAGCACCTCCATCAACTAAGACATCATGAATTGAAATACCATTACATAATACCTCAGCTTGTGGAGCATAGGGATCTACCTCTGCCTCCAAAACAGGGACCTCAACCTCCTTTCTTCGTCGAGCATTGAGTCCACTTCGCAGCTCCCGCCTCTTCTCCGAAGACATAGCCAAGAGTTGACCATATGTAATATTTGCAGGCCTTTTGGACAGACCTTCCAAGATGGAGTATGGCCCTTGCCTCCTGTGAAATCGAAAAATCCCGCACACCCAACTTTCTTCTCCTATGTTTCTTACTAGTTTCTTCTTTCATCTTCTTAGGATTATTTCCATCTTGATTATCTTTTTCTTTCTTTCTTTTTGTTACAAACACATCTACTTCATTATTTCTTCTCTTATCTACTACATCAAAAGAATTCACAGGTGCTTTTCCTTTATCATTATCTCCTTTACTAGATGTAGAAGCTCTATCTGGACAATTATACTTATAATGACCCTTTTTATAACAACCATAACATACAACTTCAGAAATATTTCTTTTTGGACCTCTATCTCCTCCTTGAGAACTAAATTCCTTTCCTTGAAGAAGATTAATAGTTAACTGACCCATCTTTTTGAGCAAATCTTCATACTCAGTAGATGTACTAGGAGAAATATTTTTTCTCACCGGGAGTGGTTGTGGATTCTGGACCAAAGGTGCTGGTGTAGGCTCTACTTTAGCAACAATTTCTTTGGGCTCCTCTTCCATGCTTTCTTCTTGCCTTCTTGCAATCTCCTTTGCTTGTTCAATGGTAGCTGGGTGGTCATACTTCACTCGTTGTCTGATCTCTAGCTTCATCCCAAGAATGAAGTGCTTACAGAGGAGATTATCCACACCATTCATCAACCCATCCGCTAATCCTTCCTTCCGGATCTGGGCATCGAGCTTCCTCCTTAGCTCTAGAACACGAGCATGATAATCCCTTATCTTCTCCTTCTCTCCTTGGGATAGCTTTGTGATCTCGATCATGAGATCTACATATTTCTGTTGTTCACCAAATTCTTCAAGAAAACTTTCAGTTAATAAATCCCATGAATTTTTCACATTATCACCTAGTGTTTCAAACCACCTAAGTGTTGAACCATCTAAAAAGGTAGGAAAAATTCAATCCATTGTTCGCTTCTTATGAGGCCATTAAAAATACAAGATCGTTTAAACTCTTGAATGAAAGAAGAAGCATCTTCATTAAATTGAGCTGAAAAAACAGGAATCTTTCCCATTTTCAAAAGTAACCACCGTGAAATACCAACCCACAAGTACAATCAACAAGACTTATGTGCACAAATAATTGGAATCACTATACTAGAAAGTGACTTTACACCTTTCTACAGTAAAATAGAAATGACCACGGTAAACTATGGTAAAACTTGACTTATGATGTAAAAACTGACTTTACTGTGGTAAACACTATTCACGGTAAAAAGTGAAGTTATGCTGTAAATACTATTCACGGTAAAAAGTGACTTTACTGTGGTAAATACTATTCCCAGCAAAAATGACTTTACCATGGTAACTACTATTCATGGCAAAAATGACTTTACCATGGTAACTACTATGCATAGTAAAAACAAGGTTACCCTCCAATTGATTTTTGACTAAGTGGGAATATCTCTCCAGAAAATCCACCAACGAGGAATGGTCCCGGCAATGGAACCAAAATGTCATCACCAATCCGGCACTATGATAATTCTTCACCGGGAACTCCTCGTGCTATGATTATTTACTAATGCACAACCTTTAGTTTGGTGGATGTAATCTGGAAACAAAACAACAACATAACACAAGAATACCATTGACTATGATAAGACGGAATGATGACAAATCTGAAATATCAAAGTAAATTATAATATTAACATGAAATTGTTACAATCTCACCCATGAGGTACTTCAAGTGTTATTGAATTCACTTTCCTTTCACCAAGACTATGGGAGAAACTTTACAATTACACCTCTTAATGGCTTCTTCAACACACCTTTAAACTGATGGCTTCCTTCGCACACTTCCTATAATATTTCTCACTACTTCCTTCTATGTTAAATGAGGGGGGTGGCCTCTCTATTTATAGAACTTCCAGCTTATCCATCTTATCTCTAAGATAGGATAAGAAATCCACTCCGATGAATCATATTCCATACCTTAACTCTTATCTGTACATGTAAGCTTATCTTTTAAGATAAGATAAACCTTATCATTTTACATGGGTTCCACATTTTTAGACTTTTTACAAATAAAATATACAAAATATTTATGACCTCACTCCTTGTCCTTATTACCAATATAATATTTCTAATTTCTAATCAAGTAGACCTACTTCTCTAATTACCCAAACTTTGACATTTTAACATTACCGGACCACTTACGACAAATATTTACTTTTTACAACATTCCTATTGTACTTTGACTATTACCATACTCCACATTATTGGCGGCACCGTACTGACGGCACCGTTATCTTCTATCAGACACTACTACTAATTATACTTAAAAACATCCTATTCCTAATACATACATTAATGAAATAGAAATTACGGAGGAAAATTTTAGTGTAGACAGAATGTTTCTTAATTCAATAAATTTCACTCATACATATGATTTGGTTTCCAGATCCTTTCCCAAATTTAATTTTTTTTTATTTTTAAGGCAGTTTTTGTTATATGCTTTAACTCCATGCCCAATGGACAAGAGTAAGGCACTGGTCTACAAGCTAGCAAGCAGATTTCCCATAGGATCACTGGAAATGTTGATAATTTTTCCACTTGTGTAAAAATGGGCAACTTAAAAATTTGTTACGATGGATGAAATTTATGAAATTGACCTAACTCGGGAATACATGAAAATATTATTGTGTTTTTAGTTTAAGTAATGATTAGCTACATGTAATCTGCAGCTATGTATGTTGTTAACGAATCTAACACCTTACATAAACTACCATTCCATGTTCATCTTTAGGAAAGAAACATAAACGCCATGAAGGACCAATGCATTTCCTTGATGATGGTGGGAATTGTAGTTTATGTGAGAATTTAAACTCGAAATAAAAAAAAGAGTTGTAGTTTTCATACGAGAGGATTCATTTTCAGATTCTGAGGTAAAGTAAATCTCATTATCTCTTAATGTTTAGATACACTTAAATATGTAGTTGAGTTGTTTATTTCATTATATAATCAATACATGTAATAAAATTGTAAGCGTAAAGAAGTATACAACTCAAGTAGAGAAATTAAATATTATTTATTCGTGAAGAAATAAAATATAACACCCACTAATTCACGACACAAAAACCAACATAGCAAAGTACAGGATAATTTTTTTGACTTGTTTGATGTACAGAATGATGCAACAGGTGGTCACAAAGGTTACAGATAACTCTTCAAATAGCTTGACTCAACGATGACCTTATGGACAACACGGAAAAGAATAACACCCATTAAGGATAGTTCACTTTACTCTTTGATAAGGCACCATGATACAGATCAACCACAATATACAGTCACAGTTGGATATACTCCATAGTTTACAATCCCTTAAGGTTATGCATTTACCAAAAATGTTTTTTTCAAGACCTGCCTTAACAATCTACAAGATTCATGTTTGGTTCGAGCATTCTTCTCACAAAGGTGAACTTATTACTTTGGTAATCTAGACTAACTAGCCGAAGCACAAGATTTCTGAAAGAGGTTCAACTAAAGACTGACAAAGCTAACAAAATTCATTTGACCAAAAGGGACACCTTTCATCTCTCACCAAGTTGCATAAACATGCCCGAGCTGAAAATATATATCCAAACCTCCATTACACAAGTGATCGATAAGCTCTAAGTGAAGTTGACTTCCATTACAACAGTTATCAAAACATCCTACAAAACACCAAGAGAGAGAAACTCATCCTTAGCACAGATAGATTATCTTCTTGCAAGGAACATGGAAGAAATTTCCCTGGGCGTGGAACTGAGGCGTGGAAAGAACTTTTCTTCCGGGCATGGAAGAGAGGCGTATGAGAAATTCATTTTCTCTCGGGCATGCAAGACGGGCACGAAAGAGACTCCTTTTTCTCTCGGCGCACAAGACGGGTGTGGAAGAGACTCATCCTCTCCTAAGCACATAAGACGAGCACAAAAGAGACTCAATTTCTCATGGGCACACAAGACGGGTGTGCAAGAAGCTTTGGGTATGCAAGATGGGTGCGTAAGACGGGCGCGCAAGAGGCTTTTCCTCTTCTGAACTTCAGAAGGCCATAACTTTTGATAGGGAACTCCATTTTTGAAAACAAGGACTTTTCAAAAATATCTCGACATCCTCTTTGCATAGAATCCTTGATAATTTAATTTGGATAAATTTTTAAGCAAGAATTTTGAGAAAATGATCTGCAGGCTTTTAAAATGAAAACTGGTGATATTCGACTTATAAAATTTTCTTCAATTCGACCTCCCTCCTTTCTCAACATGCCAAATAGACATAAGGGGTTTCTCTTATAGATATTTAGGATGGATTGCATGGTATAATTTTGTTGATTGAAGATCAATTTGAAATTTCTCAATTTTGACAGTGAAACGACTATAGTTTTTCCTTTGTTCAATTTGAAAGGATCCTTAACCATTTCTTAAGTGGTTTAGTTTGTTTCAGGACAATTTAATCATATTAAGTTCAATTCAATGTTTCATTTTATTGTTCATTGTTACAGGGGTTATTCTGTGCATTTTGAATAAAATATTTGCTAGTTTGAAAAATTCTCTAACAGAGTTCTACAACTTCAATTTCAATTTGATCCATTTACATTTACCAACATAAATTTATGAATTCATTCTAATCCAATCACTACAATATTCTATTTCCTTCAAATCATGCATTCCAAAGGAAAAGAGTAATATATTCTCTTCATACGTATTCCCTTTTCAATTTTCCAAACAAAGATTTCAAATACATTGCAAACCCAGATTTCCAATGAAGACAATATCATCTTAACATAACTAAATAAATTCTATTGACTTGTATGATTCTTTTACAACTTTATTTTCCATTGATCAAATACAACTTACAAGATATAAATATTTCTTTTCTTTCATCCAAAAATAGAAAACAAAGTACATCTCTTTCACATTTCGAATTACAACTTTCATAACCAATACAAAACATCTTTCCATCACAAAAATCTACAAGGTCATCCACTTCGAAGTGGGAAAGGGTTACAATAAATAATGATCCCAACAAGGACTGTCAAAACTATCTTTTTCCTCTGCTCCAAAATAGCAACATGAAGATTCTCCATATTTTTCAATTTTGATCACAACAAAAGCAGGGGAAAGGCAACGCTCTCCACCCAACCAAGACATCTAATGAAAGGAGAAGCCATCCTTCTTCATTGGCCCCTGAGCCCCAACCACAATGCAATAAGAAATGTGTTTCAACACATGGCAACAACAGCTTCCACAACACAAAGGCAATCTTTCAACATGCACATTTCATATTAAAACATAGTCCAAAACAAAACAACAGTTTTACAACCACCTGAAAGACAACAAACAAAACTCAAGCTTCTTCATGCAAGCCAAAGGAGCAAGAAACTATGGGGGATGCTACTTATGCCTCCTAAAGGGGAAATGGGTATCACCACCTAAGAAAAAACCACCAAAATATAACATTTCAAATCCCTAACATGTTCTTATGCCTCCCCAACCTCTTATGGCACCCCATAATGAGTAAAGAAATGCAAGCTATTTCTTTGTAAGGTGGAACCCAAATCCCAACTCCCTCCACACTTATACCTCCCCAAAAACACTTATGCCTCCCACAAAATAAACCCCATAGCCTTCTCCTACACCATTCCTAGGCCATCTACCCAACATCCCACAAACAATAACAAACATACAAGCATTTACATATTCATAAAAGGGAAAAGAAGAGCATTTCCAAGAGCCAAGCTCTTACCTCTCCATGATGGAGTTTGTTCCAAGTTCAAAACAACAAGCTTTCCAATGCAAAATAGTCCAAGAGATCAATAATCTACAAGCATGCAACAATCTCCAATCTTCTCCAAAAGAAAGAGCTCTCCAAAACCCCAAAATAAGTCTCCAAAAATGAAGTGATAAAAGTGGAGCAACCCAAAACCAAGCTAAAGAATTCCAATATATAGAAGAGGGAAGGGAAGAGGATGAGGTGGATCCAAGTGGGATGCCACATCACACATCCTCAACTCCAAGCAAAAACTCAGCTTCATTCTCCAATGCATAATCAATAGGTGGGTGAATAATATGACAAATTTACTTACACACTCAAACAAGCCCACACACCATAAGGACTGAAATTAAAACATGTAAGAATAGTGTAATAAAAACATTCAACTTGACTTATAAAAATGCATAAAGAAGGGCTAAATTTAACTCTCCAACCATAGGTAAGGTTGGTATATAAATTTAAGAGGCATGGGACAAGTTTAACTTGTCCCACAAGTCTCCAAAATCAGCCTCCAAGGACAATTTCGAATTTCAAAGAAGATGGAGTGTTTCATACTCCAAAATCAACTTACACATCTCTTACACATCACTTACACATTTCTTACAACACTTTAATTTTAGGCCAACAACTCTAATAATTACTTTCTTATGACCCAATTTGATTAATTAATTTTTAACAATATGATTACTCACATTAATTAACACACCATTTAATAAATAAGGAAAGGGGTCAAAGCACCACAAAATAAACACATGCAACATTAAACCAAGGAAAATAAATAAAAGAAACATAAAACCCCTTGGTCACATTTGAAGGTGATCCCCCATGGGAATCCCTAACAACAATCAAACACACACAAACAAATAAAGTTTCCATGGTGACCTTGTTGAATTCATCTAGAATTCCAAAGTGGTTGGTCTCCAATTTCTCGATGTGTGTTGTGATATTTTAACCTGCAAAACACAAATACCTCCTTTAGCCTCATGACCACATCAAAACATCCAAATGAATATAATATACTTCCAAAGTCATCAATATATATGTGAATCACAACAATCATCAAGCCAATCAACAGTGTCACTTAAAATTTCATCAAAAACTATATCATCATCAATTTTAATTCAATTTTCATTTTCTAGGTCTACTCAAAATATCAAAATATCACATGTCGAACAATATCTATAAATTGATCATGTCGCATAATATATCAACATCAATATATAAAATATTTATAATAATCATCATGCATCATATATGAATCAAAGTCAACAACAATCCATGTTCTAACATCTAATCATAATACAAAATCAAAACTATAACAATGTCCATGCTATAGTCAACAATGTCATGATCGATATCAAAAGGTGTCAAAGGGAAGTGGGCACTACATAAAATGTTTCACGCACAAGCAGTGGGATGTAACTCATAACTACTAAAGAAATAACTAGATGTGCATGAAGTTAAAAGTAAAATAGTATAGAAGAAACCAATCATTGCCTTGGGATTTTTCTTCCAATCTACTTGTATCCAGATTCCATCTCTCTCTTTCTTCCATGCCCCAAGAAGCTACAAGGATACATGAAAAAATGAAAGAAAACGCAACAATATTGAGCTCGGGTTTGATCTATACGCATGTACTATCTAATTTCATGAAAATGGATTTCTTAATATTAGGAGCATAAGCTACATCAGAGATAGATATAAAATTGGTAAAGTAGTATTCTATAGAAGCACATATGATTCCCGAATCATGAAAGAAGAAGAAAGAAAGAAAAGACTATGGAACATAAGAGATACCAAAGGCCTAATTATTTTCTAATTACTCTCTTAAAGTGTGCAGTCAAGTTGCAACAGAAGAAATCAATGCATGTTTTTGAAGTTCGTACTATCAAGTATAGATTGTAATCAGTACACATAACTCAAACAAGAATAATTACAAAAGCAAGATTACGAGGATAAGACAAAAACATATTGTTGTTTTCATAGAAAAAATATTTCAGACAAAGAAGGAGATACACTCTATGCGGAGAAAAGTCAAAATTTGTACAAACATACCGTAGATCAACAGAGCTTTAATATAGATGTGGAAGACATGCAGGAAAAAGAGATAAGTTTTCGTCACATAACATTCGTATAAAGTACAAATTATAGAATATATGTAGAGACCCAAGTCGACTAATGAATGAACTTTATTATCAATGCAACAAGCATCAACCAAGAAGAATGAGGTCTGTAATCTTCATGTGATTTTTATAAATTTTTAGGAAATAACAAGTATGAATAAAAATCATATACATAAGACCCATTTTAAGATAGTAATCATTAAGATTCTTCCCATAGTTACAAAATATTTGAAGGAAGATAGACCTCAGGTTCTATAAATGTACCATGAGAAACATTTAAGTTATAAGAAAACGAGAAAATTTAGAAGGTACAAAGTCAAAAAACAAAACATTAGAGGTACATCATTTCAAATAATTAGAGCTACTACAAGCGATTGCATTTTCCAATGCAGGATGATTTATCAAAAGAAGGTAAAACTACAATTTCCGCTTCTAAGATTACTTCATTTTCTAATATCATAATGCATCTTCATCTTACAGTCATGTTGAAAACCCCTCAAATATCTATAAGGTGTGAAATAAGAACTATTATAAAGGTTATATCCATCAAGAAGAATTCCAGATCATGTACCTAGAAAGAAAGGCTCGAGTAAAGCCACCGTAGAATCATTTCAAGAAAATCCATCAGATTTTCACTTTTAAACATGGGTTTTAACATTATTTTCAAGATGTGTTACAAAGTTTCCATCCGCTACAAGATATTTCAAAAGATGAAACAATTTAGTATTACTACTATGAATTTTAAAAATAAAAAGGTATAGTTTTCATATCAAAGAAAGTACAAGTAGTGGAAACTATGACGAGTTTAAATCCCCAATAAAAATTTAGTCTATGTTTAAGATGGGATGGGTGAATAATCTAGCTATATATTTTGTGCAATTAAGGCACACGGGAAGACTTTTTGGACATATGAGTGCTTTGAAGAAATTTTTGCTAGTTTTCCCCTTGAATGTGAACTTATTTATGTCTTTCCAATTATTTCAAGTGGTGTGTACATCTTTATTAATTGTTATCAATTTCGATTCCCGATTAATCATCTTACCTTCTTTGAAAATCAGCTAATTTGTGCATAGTATTAGTGTGCATGTTTATCTTATTGTGTTGTTGTGATTTATTCCTCAATAAACAAAATGTTTTTGCCTTAATATTCTTCTAAATACTATTGGTTTGTTTCATACATCCAAAATTAATTCTCAATTTTACTTGTGCATGTACTCGATCAAAGACCTCAACAAATTTGATGTATCAACCCATTTTAAATTCATTTACGGTCATATTTTTACCTTAAAAAACCCATTAAATTATTTTAGAATACATAAAAAAGGAACCAACCATTATACTAGAGGCTCACCTCAACAATATGTATACCCACAGACCTAAGGTGTTTCCATAAAATCTACAAAAGTAAGAGATTCGAGTAAGCTTAGAACCCTGCAATAATCTCTCGAACAAGGGTACTTTTCGATATATAAGTAGTAGAAAGATGTAAGGTATCCTAGATTATGGATAGGGATGAGAAAATTTTGGAGTCATGAGATGTTAGTAAAAATTGTGAATGTGATGTGAATGAGACCTAGAAAGACAACGCTACCTAGTGCAAGAAAAACTAAGGTCAAGACAAAAAAATCAACACTCTCTTCATTTATGGCTCTAACTCATAATTGTTACATGAATAACCATTCCCCATTAATGGTAGGCCCCTTAAGGAACCCACTAAATAAATAGTTGCATCAATGACCCTTATCTACACAAAGGAAATTGTTAGTAATAGGTATTGTTGGTACCCAAATTTAACCTCCTTCAAAGACCGGCAACATCATGGATTTTGACAGGATACTCGAGAGGTGGATAGATGATTGTCTATTTCGTTTTGTAGCTCGGAAAGTAATCTATCTGACTCAGTTAGCACTCGGATCTAAGAGGAGTGGGTAACACCTTAACAGGATGTGATCTTATGCTAACTATTTTTTAGGTTGTGCCTTTTCAACCAAGGTAAGAGAACCTATTTTGTAACCTCTATTATAGAAAGAATGTTGGTAAATCCTTCTTCTGCAAAAATTTTAGAGAAAAGGCCTTGGGAAAATATTATCAACACACCAAATCTGTCTCTAAATAGTTTTCACTTCCAGATTATGGAGATATTTTCACAAAGAGGAAAAAGTTATCAAGACATATGGGACCACTGATTGTTTCTACATGTTTTGGTAATATATAATATGCATTTGTATACACACAAAAACAAGTGTAGTATAAGTAGGATTTTTGTTCTTGAATAAATTTTTGGTGGGGGGGGGGGAGGATGAACTTGACTTGCTTAGATCCTTGAGGAATCTTACAAAATGGGAGGTTAAACCAACAAAATGTAACAAAAATTTAAGTGTCTCTTTAACCAGAATACGTGCTTCGGTGGAGGCCTAAATTAGCACTTTTTCACACAATCTTTGAGATTCTATAGTGAAGGATCAATTATAAAACCCAAAAAAGCATCAAAATCTAAGTCAAATCACGCCTAAGGTACACACAAAGGCTTATAGACAATCTTTGTCAATAGATGAAAGAAAATTGATTTTAAATCGTTTATCCCAATCCGAGATGAAAGCTCTTCTGAGGAATGAAATTGCAGATTCCACTAGACTATCACAAGGATTGAGGCTCATGTGATTGGATCAAATTTTAATACAAGATTAAAACAAAACAAGAAAAACTACACACATACATTCGAAATTAAATGAACACATTTTGCTCAAGAAAACACAAAATAACTCAAATTTGATTAAATCTATCAAATAGGGAGAAAGTTTTAGAATAGTCTCAAAACTTGTCAATGGTCAGTAAACATGAAACCTCCTTGACAAGATAAGATTCAATACAAAAGAGATATATGAGCTTCTCAAATGGCTTCTCAAAAATGACAGGCTCTGCAAGATTTTTCTATTTAGAAAACTTCATCCTGAATCTTAACACCCAACCATTTGGACAATGAAATCAAGCCATTTAAAACATTTACAACAAACCCCTTTTCCCCAAAAACCCATACATTGAGTGCTACCAATGCTCGCCATGAACACGATCTCGATTCCAAGAATCCAATCTATAAAATGTCACCAGTGCTCATGGAAAAATATCTTCGAATATCTCCCGCATTCAACTTCTTCCCCGGAAAATTACTCTTCCTTCGATTCACCAACTAATTACACCCCTAATCTGTCAAATTCGGCTCCTTGCGTGCTCGGGGAAGAAAAATGGAAAATCAGATCAAGCCCGATAGTCGAGAGAATTTAATGGCGAAAAACATCTCCAAATCTCTCCCACCAAACTTAGATATCAAAATTAACTCGCCGCTTTGTTTGGCATGTAGAAAATAATAAGAAATAATGAAGACTCACATTTCTAGGAGCCTTTCACTAAAAATGGGGGAAAATAAGATTTAGACACATACCTACCATTGATCTTTGATTTGAATGTGGGTTGTCCACGTGAAAGATTCATAAACAAGCTCGGGGATTCCTTTTGACTTTCTACATCCCTTTCAAAAATGTTAAAAATTTACATTTTGCTCCACACCTCCGCTTCTAAAAAATGGGCCTAACACGTGTCCTAAGGTGGGTCCTAAAGGAATCATAGAAAAATTATGCCATTTGACCCTATTTTTGAAAATGGAAAATTTTCCAAGTTTCCCCATGCAGCTCCGCCCTTCCGCTTCTAGTTTCTAATGTTTTTCCTAGCAGAGAACCCCACTTTATTTTATGCTTTTAACTCCTTTTCCCTTAAAGGAAACATTTCTCACTTTTCCTCCAAAGGTACACACCTCCGCTTTGTATTTGGGCTTGCAGGGCGGGCCAATTTTGATATTTTAACCCTTTTGAGACAAAGAGGCAAAAATTTTAAGTTTCCCCAATGGTCTTCTTCCATGCCCCCTTTGAATTTTCAAAATGTCATGTGTCATAATGGTGCACCTTGAGATGGTCCCCAAAATTTGAAACCTTGAATGAGCGCAGACTCATCACGTATCTTGCTTCGGAAAAATTTGTTTGAAGGCTTGAAGCTCAGCGGAAGGCACCATGTGTCAAGATCCGAGGTAGTCTCCTTTGGCATTGAAAATTCCAAGAAAAATGCAAAGTGAGCAGAGTCCTCCAAGTGTCCTCCTGACGCTTCTTCAAAATGGAACCTAAAGGCCAGCCCAAACATTTGCGATTCCTCGCACATGTCCCGACTTCAAAAACATTTTTGAAAAAGACATAGAATGGGAAACCCAGCGAAATCCTCCACATGTATCTATCCCACAAAACATCCACGTGTCCTCCCGGTGCTACTTTAGAGCCAAACCAAAAAGTAGATCTTTAAATGAGTGTCATTCCTCCACGTGGACACATTTTTAAGTTGAGGCTTTTCATAGAATTTTTGAAGTATTCAGCCAAGCCACGTCCAACCAAAGGAGGCCAAATTTTTGTTGATGCAAGGATGCAAATTTGACTAGGAGAAACACCCGTCAAACCATAAAATACAAAAAAATGATCATTTGAGCCCAAGAATGAAATTTTCTCCAAGGACAAAGAGTTTAGAAATGTTACAAGGATCAAATATGTTCCTCGGAGTTACATCAATTCATTTTTCTTCAATTAACTATGGAAAAAATGAAAAGGAAAATAGACCCCAACTCTGTAGAAAATAGAGAGAATGGGAAAACGTGAGTTTTTGAAGGAACAGAGAATGGGAGACTCAAATTACATACCTTTTCTATAAGAACAAATAAATGAGGAGACAAACATGGACCCATACATGATCTTTGACCCAAGAGCTGATTAAAAATGGCAACAAAGACTGACCAAGTAGAACACAAGGAAGTAAAAAATGACAGAGGCCGTAAATCAATAAATTTTCAAAGGCACAAATGTGGCGAGACTATTCTCGAGCACCAACATTGGCTCTGCTCACAGATGGGCACTCCTGAATTGCCACAAGAACAAAAGTAGACCAAGTGCCAAAAATATCCATTGGGCAATGGAGTCAGCTCGCAGAGCAAAGAAACAAATCCATGTCCAAAAAAATAAAGAAACCAACAAAAATAGGTCACTAAGGACCAGATGAGCAAAAACACAAAAGACAGAAAGTGAGCAATCGACTATATACATCATACAAAATATTTTTACCTTGATTCAAAGAAAACAATCAAGGAAAATCCTCAAGTGCCTACCATCCTGGATATGACCATGCTAAGCAATCTTGATACGTCTTCATCAACTGGAAATATACCTCCTTTTCTTCTTTGTTTAGTTTGTAAACCATCCATTTTCTCTGAAGCTCCTCCATTGTGTTTGAGTCAAATTCTTTAAAAATTTTCAAGGCTGAATCATAGACCAAATTCCCAGAAAAAACAACATACTTAGGAGCTCTGTTTTCAACACTTTCATACTCCCTAAAATCCACAAAACTCGCAAGATTTCTAAGATCAACATCTGCTTGTAAAACTTCATAAGATGGATTGCTTGGGTCTTTAATCAATTCAACATCTTCTTCTCTCCATATAATCTCACCAAGTTTCCTTCAATGGGAACAGTGGTATAAGACATGTCAATTTGCACACTACACCAACATTTGCAGCCATTTTCTTTACTGAAACATACCCCACTTAGCTAAGCAATCAACTATGACAACATCAAGTTTTAAACTTTTTACGTAGATAGGCAAGCTGCACCACCAAACCCTTCACACATCCCACTCTTGAACTTCTCTCGAGTCCGTGGCGGCACTTCCCATATGTTGTTGTTACTTTGATACCTAATTCATTCATGACCTCAAGAGGCATGACATTACATGAATCTCCAAAATCAAACATACAGCTTATGTAACTTTTGTCTTTGATAACCGTAGTAGTGAAAATGGATCCACATTCAACCAGATTTAACCAAAGAAGTTTCTAAATAAACCTATAGTGGCTCTACAAACTCTTCCAACACTCGTGGCTTTTCCAACACTGCAACGGTAAGGGGAATCCAAACCTTGTTTACATCTCTCTGTCCTGTGTGATGTCTTCCCCTTTAAATCCTAAATATTCAAAATCCCTCTTCTTGCGCTTAGGCATCCTAAGTAGCTCAACAATTGGGACATGAATTTTGATTTGACTTAGATTTTGGGCAATGTCATATGGAACAAATTTTGGTAAAGCAATACTAGGAGAAAGATTGGAAAATTCATCAGATGGAATGGGGTCCTTTTCATTTTGGGCATTGGGAGGAACATAAGTTTTACTTGAAAACAAGCTCTGCGAGATGCATTTTCTTTGGGGTTTCTTTGTTAAGCAATGGAAATTTTTACTTGGCTTGTGGCCCCTTGGCACCTTTATTTCTGGTATTGTGCTCCTTTTCTTGGGCAACTACAACATTCATTAATAGCTACCTATCTTCTTCTGAAGGAACTCCTCCATCATACTTTTCAATCATTAATGCCCTCAAGTATTAAAAATTGGTGGGAAATTCAAAATCTTGTATAGTTTCTACTTCTAAAGTATGAGATGGAGGTAAAATAGGTACCCAATGAATGCATTCCCAAAAAGTGGCGTAAGTCCGTGCACTTATTACCTTAGTTAAAGGTGGTTCCCTTGGTGAACTTACAAGGATCTCCATCATGCATGCATCATCATCATTATCATCATCATCTTCCTCTTCTTATTTCTGATATTCTTCACAAGGAGCATGGGGCATGAAACATTTGTCACACAAATCAATGAACATTGTTTCTTCTACAATGACAACTCTAGTAGCCAAAGGATCGAGCACCATTCTATTCTCCCCTCGTCATGGGGCTGCCTATTTACAAATCTAACAAGTCCTTTACCTCTGTCATCAGATATTTGATTATTTGTAAATATTTCTTGGCCTTATTGCTTGGTTTGTCCTTGTGAAATCTGCCCAATTCCTTTCTCAACCCAAGCTAATTTGTAGGAAATTTCCTTGACAACCCCAACCAAAGTCTTCACAACTTCTTCCAAATCAGCACCTTGCTTGTCTCAAATTTTTCCTAAGGGTTAATCAGCTCCACACCATCCCTCTTAGGAGGTTTTCCTATTGCCTTGATATTATTCTCTATTTTTGGGCCATACTAAATTCTTACCTCAAGTTGGTAGGGTTTTTTTTCCCTCAAGTAGTAAGCAACCTTTTTATCAAATGCATCTGTGTATTTGATCAAACATGATTCATCACATGGCCTTATCCTAATAGAAAATCTTCTCAAAGTCGTATTGAACCTTGTGCTGAAATCATGTATTGACTCATTGGGATTCTTCTTGATCTTTTTAAACTCTGATAGAAGAAACCTACGGTCATTCCTATCACCATATTGTAATCTAAATGGATTGTTCATTTCAGCCCAAGTATCAATAGAGTTATCTTGTAATGCTTTATACTAGTCCTTTGCATTCTCTTCTAAAGTATGAACAAATAATTTGATATAGACATCTTCATGTTCAATCTCAAAATCTCCCATCATATTGGGAAAAAGCTTTAGATGCTGATCACCAGTTATAGCATTGTTTCCCTGGAACTTTGGTAGTTTGTTCGTTACATCTTTAGGTATTGCATTTGGATAACTTTCATTCCCACAAAAGTTATAGGTCCAAAGGTGTTTACAACAAATGTAGGTCTGGGTTGAGCCATATTGATTTGAGGAGGTGATCTTGGGGGAGAAACAAATTGATGAGGGGTAGGGGGTCTCTGAAATACAAGAGTGTAGTTTTCAAAATGGATACCCTCCAAAGGCCTTGCTTCTTGGAAATCCCTATCAACTTCTGAAAAGACATGGGCAGAATGGGAAACAAACTTTTAAAAATAAAATGAAGGCCCTTCTTCAGTTGGAGAATTCAATTCCACAAAGAGGCTACCTAATTCAAAAGCACTTCAATGAAAATATTTAATGATAGGCTAGTCACTTTCATGAATTGGGAACTCTCTTCTTCCGACCGCTGATCTCCCACAACTCTCCATGTTCTTCTTCCTTCTGACTTTGCTTTCCCTAACTCGGAAATAATTTCCTAGCAGGATCCCTAGAAAGAAAGATCTTCTTCATTCCAATTTTGTAAATATTAGTAACAAATATTACTCGATAGAGTTTTGGGACACCTGTTCCTTATCAAAATCAAATCAACAGGAGTCACGACTAAGAATTTCGACCTTAGTTGTGTAAATGCACCAAAATATGATCACTCAAATGTTTGTTAGCACTAGAAACTGGAAATGAAAAAATATTACCTTCCTTTACCAAAATTTATCAATGAATATCAATGCAAAACTTGTAGAGACTAGAAAAGTTACATACTGACACTTGTAACTTGAAACCTCTTACGAGGCTCAAACACAGGTCGAATATGAAACAAAGATTTTTGTTACTTTAGAGGATACAAGAAATGTTTTCCGAGTGGTGAGTATGAACTATATCACAATGTCCCGAAAACAACGCCGAAGCGTGTTAGTGGGACAAATAATTATGAACTCAAATATGTATGCACATGAATCAAAAATTGAACTAATTCCATGGAAATGGTGCCGAGCGTGTTGGTACCCAGATTTAATCTCCTTCAAAGACTAAGCAACATCATGGATTTTGACAAGATACTTAGAGATAGATAAATGATTTTGTATGTCATTTTATAGTTGGGGAAGCAATCTATTTGACTTATTTAGCACTCAGGGATCTAAGAGGAGTGGGTACCACCTTACAAGGATGTGATCTGATCCTAACTATTTTAGGTTGTGCATTTTCAACGAAGGTAAGAGAACCTATTTTATAACCTCTATTATAGAAAGAATGCTGGTAAATCCTTATTCATAATTTTTAGAGACAAGAACTTGGGGAAAATATGATCAACACACCAAATATGACTCTCATGAGTTGTCACTTCTTGATTAATAAGATATTTTCAAAACAAGGCAAAGGTTACTAAAGATATATGGGACCACGATTGTTTCTACATGTTTTGGTAGCGAGAGATATGCATTTGTATACACATAGAACAAACAGGGATAGTACGGTAGGATTTTTTGTTTTTAAACAATTTTTTTGGTGGGAGGTGGGGGAGGATGAACTTGACTTGCCAAATCCTTGAGGAATATTACAAAATGGAAGGTTAAACAAACAAAATTCCACAAAAATGTTAAGTGTTTCTTTAACCAGAATATGTGCTTCAATGGAGGCCCAAATTAGCACTTTTTCACACAATATTTGAGATTCTATCATGAAGAATCGAATTAGAAAACCCAACAAAGCATAAAAATCTAAGTCAAATCATACCTAAGGTACACCCAAAGGTTTGCAGATAATCTCTATCAACACATGAAAGAAAAGTGATATTAAATCATTTATCCTAATCCCGATGAAAGCTCTTACGAGGAAGAAATTTCATATTCCACTAGACTATCACAAGGATTGAGGCTTGTGTGATTGGATCAAATTTTAATACAAGATTGTAACAAAAATAAGAAAAAATACTTGCATACATTCGAAATAAAATGAACACATTTTTCTCAGACAACACAAAATAACACAAATTTGATTAAATCTATTAGCAAGGGAAAGTTTCTAGAATAGTCTCGAGCTTGTCAATGGTTGTACACCGTAACAACCTTGACACAATCGATTCAATACAAAGAGATATATGAGCTACTCAAATGGATTCTCAAACAATTATACGCTCTATCAAGCTATTTTCTATTTAGAAAAATCAGTCCTGACCCTTCACACCCAACCATTTGGAAGATGAAATTGTGCCATTTATAACATTTACAATAGACACCTTTTTGCCCCAAAAACCCGTAAATTGAGTCTACCAATGTTTTCGCCATGATCGCGATCGCGATTCCCGCAGTCGATATGCAAAAGGTCACCAGTGCTTGGAAGGAAAATCTCTTTGAATTTCTCCCACATTCAACTCGCTTCCCTAGAAAATCACTCTTCCTTCAATTCACCAACTACTTCCACCTATAATCTGTGAAATCGGCTCCTTGCGTGCGAGAGGGGAAGGAAAAATGGAAAATCAGATTAAGCATGATAGTCGAGACATTTTTAATGGTGAAAGACATCTCCAGATCTCTCCCACCAAACTTAGATATCAAAATTAACTCGCCCCTCTGTTTGGCGTGTAGAAAATAACAAGAAATCATGAAGACTCACACTTCTAAGAGCTTTTTATAAAAAATGGGGGAAAATTAGATTTAGACACACAACTATTGTTGATCTTTGATTTGAATGTGGGCCATCCACGTGGAAGATTCAAAAACGGGCTCGGGGGCTTCCTTTTGAATTTTTACATCCATTTGAAAAAATATAAAAATTTTACATTTTGCTTCGCACCTCCACTTCTGAAAAATGGGCCTGACACGTGTCCTAAGGTGGGTCCCAAAGGAACCACGGAAAAATTCTACCATTTGACCCTCTTTTTGAAAAAGGAAAATTTTCCAAGTTTCCCCTACAGCTCCGCCCTTCCGCTTCTAGTTTCTAATATGGGACCCAGTGGAACCCCGCTTTCTTTTATGCTTTGAACTCCTTATCTCTCTAAGGAAAAATTTCTCTATTTTCCTTCGAGTTCCGCACCTCTACCACCGACTACAAAGAAGCCTTGACCTTTTTCCATCAGGCCCATGGGTTATTTTGATACTTTTAGTCATTTACATACAAGAGGCAAAATTTCCAAGTTGCCCCCGATGGTCCACTTCCCCGCCCCTTTGACTTGAAACAAACTTTTACTTTTCTTTTGTCAAGCTTACTGGCCAATTTTGATATTTTAACCCTTTTCAGACAAAGAGGAAATTTTTTAAGTTGCCCTTGATGGTCCGCTTCCCTGCCCGCTTTGACTTTTCAAACTGCCACGCGTCACAATGGCTCACCTTGAGATGGTCCCCAAAATTTGAAACCTTGAATGAGCATGGGCTCACCATGTGTCCTACCCCAGCAAATTTTTTTGAAGTCTTGAAGCTCATCGGAAGGCGCCATGTGTCAAGATCCGAGGCAGTCTCCTTTGGCCATTGAAAAGTCCAAAAAAAGTGCAAAGTAAGTGAAGTCGTCCAAGTATCCCCCTACCGCTTCTTCAAAATGGAACCTAAAGGCCAGTCCCCAACATGCACGGTTCCTCCACGTGTCCTGGACATCAAAAAAGTTTTTTATAAAAAGAAAATGTATGGGAAACCCAATGGAAGCTTCCACATGTCTCTATCTGCCAAACTTCCATGTGAACTCCCGGCACTACTCCAGAGCCAAACCAATAAGTATATCTTCAAATGAGTGTTGTTCCTCCACGTGGACACATTTTTAAGTTGAGGCTTTTCATAAAAATTTTGAAGTATTCAACTGAGCCGCATCCATCAAAAGGAGGCCATGTTTCTGTTGATGCAAGGATGTAAATTTGAGCATGAAAAATGTCCGTCAAACCAGTAAAATACAGAAAAATGATCATTTGAGCCCAAGAATGAAATTTTCTCCAAGGACAGAGAGTTTAGAAACATAAGAAGGCTCAAATACGTTCCTTAGAGTTACATCAATTCATTTTTCTTCAAGTAACTAGGGAAAAAATGACAAGGACAATAGACCCCGACTGTGGAAAATAGAGAGAATGGGAAAACACGAGTTTTTGAAGGAACAGAGAATGGGAGACTCAAATTATAGACCTTTTCCAGAGGAAAAAATAAACGAGGAGACAAACATGGACCCATACATGATCTTCGACCCAGGAGAAGATTAAAAATGGCAACAAAGACTGACCAAGCACAACATGGGGAAGTAGAAAATGACAGAGGTCGTAAATCAATAAATTTTCAAAGGCAAAAATGGGGCGAGACTATTCTCGAACACCAATAGGTACAAAAGATGAAATATGTAGAATTAGGTGTATACACTATTAACATTTAATTAAAGAGTTATTATTTCTAATACTTTTTAAAAATTCAATTGTAAACACCAAAGGTTACTCATCTCATCTCCACGTTAGTAAACTCAATCTACTTCCTTTCACATTTGATGGGATTCCACTAGAATTTATTTCAAAGAATGAGATGTAGGGCCGTTGTCACACTAAGTGATTTTTAAAAAAATCTAGAAAAATGTATTGATATTACTTGAAGAATTGCAAGGAAGTAATATTTTCACGGCTAACAAATCGTTTGACAATGATATGAGATGGTAGCATTATTAGCCGATAACATGATGTATGTTATCGGTCGATAACATGTATCACCTATGGCTCAACAACATGCATAAAGCATAAAGGTAATTAAAATATAATCAATTGGATTTTATTGTTAACGTTAGTTTAAAAGACAAGAGTAAGATAACTTGCATCAAGAAAAAATAGGTGCAATACCAAACAAGCTACTTATTCAAATTTCACCAAATCTAAATTTTAGAAACACCGAATATTCGTGACTTAATGAAGATCGTAGTGCTAATTTAATGCGTAATCACTATATATATATATATATATATATATATATATATATATATATATATATATAATGAAGATTCGCCACAAAAATATTTCCTAGTTTCAACTTTGTCTCATCACAATTCTAGTAGCCACTCTTGATGGGGATCGTTGGTTTACCACCACTCTCAACCACAACCTTAATGGGTACTGACAAAATAATCATCGTTGGTTTACCACCACTCTCAACCACAACCTTAATGGGTACAAAATAATCATTTTTTGAGAGCTCATTCATGATAATGATGTGCATTCAAGATAGTGGGTGGGGCATGCCCAATTAAAAAGACAATGTCTTCTTCTCTTATCATCTTTATTTATTAAGATTCATGTGTTCTTTATTCATGTATCTATTATATACACTTGTATCATTCATGTTCATGTAAGTTTTTTTATAGTTGCCATGCCTTCATACTTGTTTGGCAATCGTGAACTCCTCCAATACTATTAACTATTTTTCAATAGTAATATATAGTGCTCACAGGCCCCTTGATTGTGGGCGTCTTTCTACACACAGCTAGCTCAAGTGAAATTTATTAACACGTTGAAATATGTACGCGCTTTTTCGGATCTGGTCGGCCTAAATTTCACGTGAAATTATAATCCGACCTAGTTTTTATGTTTGTCTTTATGATTCGCGATCTTAAAATTTCTATATAAACAACCGCGCTGTAAGCGAGGAACCTGGAAAATTATAGTAAACGCACTTCAGGAATTGAAAAATATTTAAAGATGCCGAGAATTTTATTGAAAATTTATAAAATAGCGATGAAAACGCAAGCGTTTGCATTACATACATTGGTATAACATTAGAAGATTTTATTTTAGTTTACTACCAATTCAGAAGCTCACAAACAAATAAGCTTGGATTGTAATGTGTTAAAACATAGTCTTAAAATGATATTCAAGAACTCTTAAGTTAGAACACAGTCTTTGTATAGCTATGTGCATTTGATTCCAAGATTATCGTGTACATAATGTCGTAGCTATCATATGTGAGCAGTGCAATGCATATATGATAGGGAGTAGAAAGAAGAAATATTGCTGGAGGAAGAAGAATGACGGAGAACTAGGTAGACGGAGGAGAATTATAAAAGAAGGGAAAATGTTAAACAAAATGTATGATCTTTTTCTTTATTTTGTACTGTTAAATATGGAACACATGTCGATTGTCCAAACTCCTTCAAGGAGAAATATTAGATTATGAGTTGCAAATACTTGATACGACATAATCTTAAAATAGATTTGCGTGTAAGCCCTTGATGTCCAATAAACCCAATGCTTAACCAACATTTTTTTTAATAGTGTTGTCACCTAAGTACACATTTGAACATGCGACTTTTTATTGTTCTAATTATTTTCACATCTCTTGATGTCCAACTAGTGGCTTTGTTCACCTTGTTCCAAGCTGAACATTTTTCATAGGACCTTAAAATTATACCAATGAATCATTTTTCATGTGAAATGAAAGAATAAGATGATTTAGAAGAAATATTTATGTGACTTTGTATAGTTGACAATATTTTTGTTTCTCATGATTATGTCAATCCATCAAAGATAGAAGTGATAACTTTACAAGACATATGAAAACAAATAGAAACAAAGTTAATTGCAAAATGATTCATAATTGGCACGTTTGACTACGTTTGAAATGAATGCTATCACATGTGGCACAAGTCACTCATTATGCGAGTAGATTTAAAGCGAGACACAACTAGTGAAGCATAGAAAGATTGTCATCACGGTTGAAAGTTCTAGATAGCCAAAACTCATCCTCTTCTATTTATGAAACACTCATTTCTTCTTGAAGGTCACACATTGACTACACGTCTTTTATATGAATCTCTTAGAGTGGAAAGTGGGTATGCACTACGTGAATAACATATGAATCTACAAATATTGATCTCAAAGGTCCATATCGTATATACTTTCATTCTTTCATCCAACCACGTAAAAACATTGTATTCATTATTACTCAGACTACTCAATATAATTGTTTTCATTCTGAGATGGAACTTGAAACCATTTGGAGATTTTTTCAAAATTTTCTTGAAATCTTATGGATTTGGAATTCTTGAGTTGAACATCATATTGTATAAGGGGGATATTTAAGCTTAGTATTGTTTTCCTCAAATATTTCAACCAAGAATGTCTCGTTCACTTCTTAAAGTAAATGATAACAGATCAATATTTAAGATATACCTTTATGGATTTAATTATTTTCTTATTAGAGCCTTTTACCTATGGAGAAGGTAACATAAATATGAGTGACTTCAAAGGTGGTTCTTATGCAAGCAAAACATTGGAAGACAACAATCTAAATTGAAAGCGCACACCAATTCAAATCCCTCCTCCATCAAATCCACCTAAACTATAATGGACTCTAAAATATAAACTTGTTTATTTAGTTTTTTTCATTTAAGTCGTTTTTGGCCTCATGGATACACTAATATATCGATTAAAATTAAATCATAACTCTACCACATTAATAATCATCAATTTTTTTAATATTTTGTATTTTTAATTTAATTATATGATCATTTTTCTCCACATCTATATGTGTTGGATCATTCCCAGATGTATCACTTTCATCCAAATGACTATCTAGGACCATTTGTTGTAAATCCTCTGCCTTTATTTTAGAACCGATTAATTTTCCCTTCAAGCTTCATATACAAGTTTTAGGGAAGAGAATATTTAAACAACTATATTTTATTTGTAAAATTTTACTTTGTTAGAAGCACAAGGGGCCGAGGGGGCTGAATCATTCCTACAATAAATTTATTATCATTTACTAAACTATATATTCATCCATTAGATTCTTTATACAACATCCATGATCATGTGTGCTTATTGAAATATACAAAATCAATTACAAGAACAAAAAAGTAAAGTACTCAACACAAGAACACCATATGTAAGTGGGAAGCCCTCATGGGGAAGAAAACCCACTTAAAATCTACTTATATTACTCAAAGAAAAGTAATTTAGTGTATAAAAACTGGAAAAAGGAGCACCAAACCCTGATTTAGTGAGGCACGGACCCCACACGAATCACCAACCCCAATATAGTGAAGTCAGAACACCCACATTTTACACATAGAATTATAACAGTAAAATTGTCGGGATATTTTCTTGACTTACATTGCTCACTTCACAATAGCACAAGGGTTCAAAGAGAGAAACTCAACAACACATCGACACTTACATAATTCATCGATTCACATAGGCACATGACAACACCATATACATGTCGATGCCACACTTTCCCAAAAACATGAATACTAGAAATGACCCAACCAAAAGAAAAGGACTCAAAGATTGGCAAACCCACAACACAACATTTCCTTAATTGCATCTTATTTACGATTAACATTCCAATAAAATTTTTGTGCAAGGATAATTTTCTCCTTTTTCCACCTATAGATCCTTAAGTTCATTCTACATTTAATTTACAGATCGACCATTTCAAGTTGGCTCTTTATCCTTTACTAAAATTTCCACAACTTACATAATTATTTAGCATATTTCAAAATGCAAACAAAGTACTTAATTCTCTTGTCCTTATGTTAAGTATATGCTTCTCAAATGTTTATTCAATGTTTAGATTTTGCCCTTTCAACTCAAATTAAACTGACTTGATCTAAGAAATTAATATTAAGATTTAAGGGGGAGTTTAGAATCAAGATACCTTTTTTTGCCATAAAGTTTCTTCGGTGATGTAATCCTTATTTCCCTACTATAGTTAATGTAGTTAAATAACTTGTTGAATCAATTCAACATTTCCACATCAAGAAATTGTATTTAGATTTATATATATCTTTTGTTTTCTCGAAGTTTGATCTCACCAAGGGAAATTCATATTCTTTGTAACACATGAAAATGTTTAATTGAGTTATAAGGACTCCAAGAGTGACATTATTCCTAACCTAAAATCTCATTTTACTCTTATATGCTTTACTCTTACATCACACTATGGTCTCATTATTAGCATTGTTTTATAACAAAAGGAGTTACGAAAGTATTTGTCTAACATCTAGAAGAAGTACATGATTGGAAGCATTATAAACTACACATGAACCATAAGTGATTTGTGTTCAAGGTAAGATCCCATGTTTCTACATTTCACAATTCCACATGTGAAATTTATTTTATTCTTAATGTCATAAAAGAGCATAACAAGGGATTACATGATCAAGATTCTGGTTCCATGGGTTCTCTAAAGTAAAATATTTTGAACGAGTTTTGTTTGCAAGGACCTATTTACCATTTTCTACCCTCAATCTATCCTCTGAATCGACTAAGGTTTCATTAAATTTCAATTTGCACTCGTGGCTTTACACCCTATTCTAGATCATATTAAGTTGGAGTACAAGAAATTTTAGTTACGAGGATTAATTATATTTTAGGATGCTAGTATTTTGTAAAATAATATGGCTAGAATGAGAGGGAGGGTACAACAAGTGTTAAATATTAACTTTATCAAATAATCTCAACTGCTAAGGCTACTTTCGAGTCTAGTGCGTGATCTATATAACCTAACACATAAGTTGGACTTGAAGAGAACAAATTCTGCTTGCACACATGATAACGAATCGTGGAAGGGGACCACTTACTATAGATACATTTGACCAATTCATTCTTAACTAATGGTTTCATGATGATGCCGCTAAACATTATGACTATGATGGTAAACTCAAACAATGAGTTTTATTTACCTAAACTAGGAGGTTCCATCGAGTGTAAAGTTTAAGTTCATTCTACGGTTTCAGTTTCTTATATGGTAAGAAGGATCACACATGAAGGCATGTTATGCATGAATGTTATACTATGATTGAGTGTTTCGATTAAATCTCTTTATTACATTTACAAGGTAAAAATACAACACACTAATTAATCAATCATTTATTGAACACTACAAATGCACTATAAGATATTAACTTCAAATTCATTTACCATATATATATCAAACATTTTTACCATTCATAACTATGAATCAAATTGAACCTATGATCACATGCACTTTTCCTAAGATATCCCTAAAACTAGCATCTTATACATATTAGCAAATTTCAAATATAACTTTTCTGTAACATAAGACTACATTATACATATATTCATTTTACAATGACCTATATAAATTACAATAATAAATAATGAATTACACATCACTTCTTCACCATCATTCTCGCATCCTATAAAGCCATGAGCATGAAATCAATGATAATTCGCTGGCATAGAATCCACCCTAATCTAACATAATTAATGTCTTTAGTTTCCCATTTACATATAATAATAAGTATAATTTACATTCGAAAGAAAAATCATTAGAAACATGTATTCATTTAATTTCATTTAACTTCATTTCGTAACTAAGAAGAGAGAGAGAGAAAGGAAAGAAAGAGAAACAAAATTTTCCCAAAAGTTCTATTTCACACAACAAGTTACACTATAGAAAATCAAATAGTTATGTACATGTGTAAAAAGTTTCCACGGTGAGTTGTCAACCCGACAGGGTCCTACAACTCTATTTTTACAATTTCCCCGCTAGTTACAAAAATGTTCAAATAAAGCTCAGAGGATAAGAAACCACTTTCAAATGTTGTCTTCCAATGAGAAAACACATCAAGCTTAAATATCTACGTGTCCAATTATATACCATGAGTTCATAGGAAAAGAAAAAATTCAAAATTGGCAAACATTTTATGATTAGTGGCTAGCTTTCCAGGGCCATTAGACGTAATTGGCCTAGCTGTAAATGATCAAAAGATTCGCTCGAGGCTTGTAAAATTGCGTGTAAAGTTAAAATTCGATGGATGAACATGAAACAATAAATTTCCTAAAAATTCCCCCATATATGGAGAATTCATTGGAGTCGACAGGATTGAGAACTAGGAAATGATTTCCAAATGGCGACATGATACGAAACCAAAATTTTGGAAATTTAGAAGACTCCTATATGTTAGCGCATTAGTTTTGTTGTTAATACATTGTTAGTTTGTAGACAATTATCTAACTGTCCTCTCTCCTTCATCTCCTCCCGCAGCCTATATATTGATTTGCTCTTTTGTTTGTAAAACAGACATTGAATAAAACATTCAATATTTTCCATCATTGGTATCAGAGCCAATCTAAGATCCGAGCGACCTATTTAGGAAGAGTTCCTACAAATTTTTCAGTTTTGTGTGAGGATACTAAAGTAGCCTATGCATTGGAATTCTTGAGACTTGATTTAGCGGGTAAAAATCCCCTCAAATCCTTTGAAGATGTGATTTTGTATAGAAACTACAACTACCAGCTTTTATTTTTTTGTTTAAGCATGAAATCCATCTTCAGCGACATGATATGACTGCAATCTAGAGGAACACTAGAGATGAATTCTGACATTAGTGTGTGTATAAGTAATATATGCTAAATAGTGTGACCTGCATGGAGGCATGTGGTGAAATTGTTTGAATTTTTGCTTTTTCTGAAAGTTCAGCCTTTCCTTTGCGTTTGAAACAGTGGTATAGACCTGTTGTTGTTGGCAAGGAGAAATGAACAACATTGAAATTGCATTGACCAACCTTTCATTGGAACCACTTTGGTATTGTCTAGACGTGGCCATTATTTAAGCCAACACCAACAAAGCCTGAAAATTACAAAACCGTGTGTGCACGTATGTTGCAAATTTCAGATGCAGAAAGCACCACGAGCAATGCACCAAATATTTGGGCATTGAATGATAACAAAGACACCAATGGACTATTCTTTTCTTTGTTCAACGAGCTTAGCAACACTAGGAATATTCTCTTTGATGAGATTGTGCACCGAGGACTATTGGAGTATTTTTGGTTCGATGTTCGATGTCAAGCACATCGGATTCATGTAGAACTTGAATGTGGCTATGATGCAGATGATGAACGTGAAGTAAAATGCCCACAAGAGTGTCCGCGTCTCATTGCATGAGCCTATAGAGCCCATCTTTGGGATAGGTTCCTTCAGTAAGCATTGTAACCATTTTTAAAAATAAATAAAATACAATTTTTGAGTTTTTGAAAATGTCTACACCTCGCATTTTGTTGTCGATGCCCAGTTGCTAAAAGGGCCAAATTTCGCCGCATGGAAAACCAAGATGCGAATGATTCTTCAATTTGAAGATCTTTGGGGGATTTTTGGCAAAGATGCCCCTCCCATAGACGTTGATCTGTTGGCTAAGTATGAAAAGGCCGATGCAAAAGAATTAATGCTTATCACTCTAAGCCTTTCTGATGAGGTTCAACCTTACATTCGGGAAGCAACCACTTCCTCTCAGGCATGGACCACATTATGTACCATCTATGAAGCCAAGAATCTGAAAAAGATGCATCTTTAGACAAAGCTTCACACAATGAGTATGCATGATGGCGAATCAGTCAAAGCCTTCTTGAGGTGTTTGGCCGAGTTACGCATAGAACTTTCTGCTCTCGGTGAAACAGTGGATGAAAAGTTGCTAGTCCCGTTCACCTTGCAAGCTCTTCCTTCTTAGTTTTAGACACTAATCACCATGTTCACCATCACTCAATAGGAGGTGTGTTTTTCAAGACTAGTGAATTATCTCCAGTAGGAAGAATCCATTCAAAATGTTCAAGAAGCCTTCAAAGACAAGGCTCTCATCATGAGGAAAAAGCATAGGAACAAGCCTTAGAAAGGGTAGTTAGCCCCCTAGAATCAGAAGCAACATCCACAGCAGTAACCTTCTAAGCGGCCACCACAGTGGCCACCCCAAAAGCAATAGAAAAACAAGCCAAATCAATGGTGCCACATTTGCTCCATGGATACACACATGATTTGCGAACAGCTTATTACAACGGTCACACATATGGCTACTCGCGAAGAGAGAACTTCTGCCAAGGATATTCCAAAAATCTCGATGTCATGCTCATAATCAGAGGTAGAAGGGTAATATTGCTGCTCAGTAGGATGCCACCTCTGATGAAGAGGTTCCAGACACAACTCATCTAGACATTTTCATAGTCTCGTAGACTTCGTAGTCGTTAGAAAGTGTCTGGTTGATTGATTCGGTGCTAGCAAACACATGACTAGCAATAAGAAGTTGTTTCATACCCTGAGTGACCAGCCCACTGGATATTGAATCACCATCGTAGATAATCAGGAGTATATTGCAGCGGGAATTAGTGAATTCCTCTTGGGACATGAAGATGTACACTCACGAAGGTGCTATATGTTCCAGGTTCGACCTCAAATCTCTTGTTTGTGAGTCAACTTCATAACCATCGAATGGACTGGTCATAAACCTTCTATCCATCATTTGAGATTTTTTCGTTGTACTACATATATGCATGTTCCGTATGAGAAAAGGAAGAAGATCGATCCAAAGACACCGCCATGTCTTTTCTTACGGTATAGTACTACCTCAAAGGCATATTGTCTCTTGGATCCTAAGACAAAGAAAATATATGAGAGTCGAGATGTGGTGTGTGTGATGAGTCATCCTTTGACTCACTACAACACAATGGAGATCCATATCGACCTCATCACACACGATTGCTCACATGTCCAGATGATGGGCAAGATGATTTTTCTCAAAGAGAAGAAGAGTTGAGTGGAGACTTGTTCATTGATCTAGGCACACTGGAAAACACATCTTCACATCAGTAGTAGCAGCACCAATGTCTGAAATGGGTCTAGAATACTATTAGGAATGCACACCAAACTCACGTCCGTACTTCTACAGATTCGTAACATGAAGTCAAGCCAAACATGAGGTAAATTTTGTACTCATGAGTTCAGGTGTTGATAGCACCGAACCTGACACTGTTCGTGAGGCATTAGACCAACCACAATGGAAATAGGCTATGGATGCTGAATATGATTCCCTACTTCAGAATCAGACGTGGGAACTTGTCGATCTACCTCCAGGTAAGAAATCCATTGGCTGCAAATGGATTTTCAAAACAAAATATAAGGCAGATGGTTCAATCGACAAACACAAAGCATGACTTGTTGTAAAGGGTTATGCTCAGCAAGAAGGAATTGACTATGACGAGACCTTTGCACCCACTATGAAGATCAAAACCATCAAAGTTGTCTGTGCACTAGCGAACAAAATGGATGGAAACTTCAGCAGATGGATGTCAAGAGTTCTTTTCTGAATGGTGATCTAAAAGAAGAAGTATACATGGCCCAACCTGAAGGGTTTGTAGACGAGCATCAACCACATAAGGTATGTCATCTGATAAAGTCACTTTATGAACTCAAAAAGCACCTAGGGCATGGTATATAAAAATTTATGATCACCTATTATAGCATGGATTCACTCGTAGCCCCTCAGATACAAATTTGTATATCAAGAAGGTAGGAACCGAGATTGTTATTCCAGTTTTATACGTAGATGATCTTGCAACCAAAGGAAGTTCTGACAATCTTGTGGATTATGTAAAGAATGATCTGAAAAAATCCTTCAACATGACTAATTTGGGGCTACTTCACTACTGTCTTGGATTAGAGATAAGACAGTAAGAAGAATCATATCTTCGTCTCCCGGATGAAATATGCCAAGACTCTCTGAAAATTATTGAATGTCGATTGTAAACCAATGTTCACACCTATGGAAAAAGGTTTACAATTATCTAGATTCCAAGATTCACCATAGGTAGATGGCACTCACTACAGGCGGCTTTATGGGGAGTCTCATTTACTCGACTTATACCAGGCCAAATCTTTGCTTTGCAGTGAGCTATCTCACCAGATTTATGCAAGAGCCAAAGAAATTTCATTGGATAATAGCAAAGCATGTGTTGAGATATGTCCGAGGTACAATTGATTTTGTTCTGAGTATCAAAAGAACACTCAGTTCTTCTTACAGGGATATACAGACTCGGACTATGCAGGATCCGTTGATGACAGGAAATCCACTTCAGGGTATGTTTTCATCTCGGATCTGGACCTATCTCATGGGTTAGAAAAAAGCAAACTATTGTTTCTCTCTCATCCACTAAGGCTAAATATCACGTTGCACGAGGAGCTGTGTGTGAAGTGATTTGGTTACGTCGCATTCTTACATATATAGGGATTCCTAAAGAGAAACCTCCCATCATTAATCGTGACAATCAAGGTGTGTCAAGCTTCGAAAAATCCTATTTTTCATGAACGAACAAAGCATATTGAGGTCGCATGTCACTACACTCGTGAACAGGTCTTGAACCACCAAATTCAGCTCCAATACTGCCCTATTGATTTTCAGGTTGCAAATATTCTCACCAAGCCTCTCGGCAAAGTGAATTTTGATTTGTTTAGGGGGTACATTTGTAAGAGAAATGTATTAAGGGGGAATGTTAGCACATTAGTTTTGTTAATACATTGTTAGTTTATAGACATTTATCTAATTGTACTCTCTCCTTCTCTCCTCCCGTAGCCTATATATTGGCTTGCTCTTTTGTTTTTAAGATAGGCATTGAATAAAACATTCAATCTTTGTCATCACTACAGCTGTAAAATGGTGTAACAGGGGCTCAAAAAGAGGCATAAAAAAATATCATAGAAGATAATTTGAGGTCGATTTAAGGATTGGGGTGACTCCTCACATAACAAGGTACACGTAGGAAAATTGACATATCCTTTTTAGAGTTATGAATTTTATTTTGCAAGCCTTTGAAAAAGTGTGATTTATATTTTTTTAACAAGGGAGCATTCAACATATTCACAGAGAATCAACTTCAACTTGTCATTGAAAATAGAAGTAATTGAAGAAATCTAGTTTGATTAGGAAGTTTTTCGTATCATCTCAAAATGATGGTTTGACTTTATGCTTATCTACCAAGGAATATTTTAATTGCGCAAGCTACGGTATGACATCTTTTTTTTTGGAAACAAGTTTATTTAAAAACTGTCAATTCTATGATAATGCTACATTTTAAATTTTTATTTCGTTGCAAATGAACCACTAAAGAAAAAAATTATAGAAGACAGGGAGAGATGAACCATGCCTAGGACGACGAGCGAGTGGATATGGGGCTCTAGGATCACAATGCCAAAGTTGTTCACATCACCTTTGAAAGTGGCTAATAAGGATTGTTCATATTTAGGTGTGATGTATCCAAGTGTTCCCACAATTTCTTATCTGTGAGATTTTTTTAGCTTTGTTATTCCAGTCCAAATCACACCTCCATCTAGCCTTGTATAACCAATAATTCAAGCTTCCATTTTCCAAGTAATTGTAAATTAGCAAATGATCATTCCAATGTAAGAAATACCCTTGCAAGGACCCGATATTTTTGTGTTGGGCTCTTGACAAAGCCTCCACTTTTCCTTGAGTTATATTTCCATTTGCACGAGCGCTCGCCAATCAATATTTTTTGCATCTTTTATATCATATGCCGAGTGGATCTAAATACAAACCCAAAGCCTGAAAAAAATTTAATTCCCTCTATATTTTTAGTAGTTAATCTCTCATTTAAAGCACCTTCAGTTTCTATTTGGAGAGAAATCTCTTTTATAAAATCCCCTCACAAAAATATGTGCATAGAAATCAAAAACTTATTCTAACAAGAAACTCGAAGTTAACTTTAAAAGGATATTTTTTATCAACTTTCCTTTCATATTTATTTCAGTAAAAGGAACCCTTTTGACTCGACTATTATCTTTATATACGGATGTTTGACAAAACCATAAGTTGTAGCATTTTGACGATCCACTAGATAAGAAAAGTTGTTGTAAATTATTGTAACTCAGTATTCTTATGTGTTATTCAAGGGTACCAAAAAAACACAACCATAAAACCACCACATGTTCGATTGGTGTGTTGATGATAAGATTGGAGTTTCCTCAATATATTCAAAGCAACGCAAGGATTGTCAACCAAACAGACATAATATTCGAGTTCTAGGTGGAATGTTATAAACAACACACTACCATTGAAGTATTTACAACCGTTTTCCACTAAGATTTCCCAGCTTGCATTTTAAATAAAAAAAATGAATCTTACATGGTCATGGTGTGTTGCATTAGACCACATCTCATCTATAAGGTGAAAACTTCTACACTGCTAGGTCGAGGTTTCCTTTTTTATGCAGGGTGGGAGTATGTGGAAAAGGCAAGGATGCTCATCCCAAGTGACTACAACACCTAGAAAAAATCCTCTATATTTTTACGATTTGCTAGATGTCCATACCTTGTTACAAAGCTCAAATATTTGGCACAGGTTGGGAGTACGTGAGCATATGTAGATTGACCAAGTTGTAGATCTGTTTGTTGCACAAATGAAATAGTGTGACTATCTCATAAGGAACCCATATCTCTTCTATGCTGCCATATTCATATACCAAGAGAAATTACCCCATTATTTCATTGGTCAATACTACAAAATTTCCTAATTTTTGAGTGATGCCCTTATGTCCGCCCTCGCTTTACTATCGTATTTCGCTAAAGTTGTAATGTGAACTTGGGGTTTTCAACTGGTTTAATGTCTTGGATTCTAATTAAAGTGCTTGTATTGCTGTCAAGGATAATGATAGGTTTAAAAATATCTCATGACACCCATACCCTGCCACTCTCCTGACACTCACTGCCTCACGCCACTTTCCCTAATAAAAACCCCAACTTCCTCCTCACCGCCACTTCCCATTATCCCATTTATTATTTTTTGTTTATTTTATCTTTTTTAATGTGTTACTACATTTTCCTCCCCTTATAAGAGAATTGTCCTCAATGTGACACAATATTGAAGTTCAAGGGTCGGAAGACAAGAAATTTAATATGGACACAAGTCGCTTAACAAAACAACCAGTCGATACAACACAACCACAAGGGATCAAACTAAATTTAGAAATATCTTAAATTTTAATGTTCTGTGAAGATTCACAGTTCTCTTTTACTTTATTACTTAGTATTTTCCTTCAAAGAATTTATTAATCTTAATTCTTAGTATTTCATTGTCTAAGAGTTTAGTTTTCTTATGTTCGTAGGTACCTAACAGAACTGACATCACAATACCACATCAGGGACAAGCAAAACACTAATGGTTCACAAGACATATTTCTACATACTTCCATGATTGTATCACATCAGAAGAACTCAACTAACCCATGGAAAAAACATACATAGCTCTCACAACATAATACTTGTCACACATGTGCTCCCGACACAATAGTAACCATAACATAAGTAGACTACTTCAACATGGAATTCCCAACAGTACACATATAAAGAGGTTTCACATAACTTGGGACAATAATTATAGTTACATAGTGTCAAAATGGGTCAAAACATACCCTCAATGAGGAGCATCAATCCTTAACATCACAAAACATGACCAGACTCACATGAGTACACATAAATAAAAGAACCAACACCATACACCTCCCAAAACATCACAAAAAAACTCCATATACCTATAAAAGCATAAGACAACGGCATATACCTCCCATGCATCACAAAAAAACTACATATACCTCCCAAGCATCACAAAGAAACTCCATATGCTTCCCAAAGAATCAATCACACCCACATAAATCTCTTATGCCTCCCTGAAGTCTCTTACGGCTCCCTCAAGTATCTTATGCCTCCCTCAAGTTTTTTATGGCTCCCTCAAGTCTCTTATGCCTCCCTCAACTCTCTTATACCTCCCTCAAGTCTATCATGCCTCCCTCAAGTCTCTTATGGCTCCATCAAAAGAGGTCAGTCACCCTATGGCCCTAGGTGCATAGAGTCTAGATACCTCTAACCCAAGTGACATAATAAATCATGGTTCAACAACCCACTAGTTATCTATAACTCCTTGGGACGTACCCCCATACAACAAAGTGGGTCCATAGGTTCCACCACTCCATGGTGAATATCAAGACCCTATTGTAACACATTACAACATTAGAACCAACATAACAATCCATTTCAAATGTCAAGTGGCAACAATCCCAATCCTTGGGCTAGGCTATACAAATTTTAAACATGATACACAATTTAAAACTAAGAAAAGAAAATCACTAATTAACCATTGTTAGTACAAAATCTGAATTGTAGTGCAACAACCAAATAAATTCCCAAAATACAAGAACATGTTAGTTAAGAAACTGTTGGTTCTAGCTAGAAAAGGGAAAGTGTTTGATTTATGAATAAAATATATGTATAGGAATAACACATTACGATAACTATGTGGCCTTATACACCCACTTAGGGGTACTCAACGAGTTTCTTGCACTCGAAACATCGATCCTCAACTCGTAAAATATCATATCAATAATACAACTATCATCATCTTTGTCTGAATAATCCCACCGCCACTTTGACAAGGCTCAACATAGTCAAAATCACCTAGGCTGAATCCATATGATAACCATACTGAGAGAGAGAAAGGAGTACAAGTCACCATCTACTGGGCCTAAGGTGTCTGCAAAACATAATATACATGACACCTGTTGAACAAGTGCCACACATACCAAATGAACAAAAGTGGGTTTTCAACCTATATAAGGCTCCACTTCCTATCTTGTACTCGGCTCGAGTGACTGGTCAATGGTACACATTTCCTCACTCCAAACATACACCTTTTACCAATTTCCCTTAGTTTCGGTTAGTGTAGGATCCACAACATAACACATACCTACATCACTAACACCATGATGATCCACACAAATTAACCATAGCATCCTACACATGGTATATATACAAGGTAGACCACAATCATTAATTTCACCGGTTATGATACATCACATTACCACATTCTCGTACTAAAAGTGCAATTACTATACAATGGGAGCATACACTCACCATATGCCCCTAAATCACGACATGAACCATCACATATTACATGAATTATATGTATGAGGAACACAATTTATAACCTTACAACATACATTCAATTGCAATTACAACATGGTGACACACATGATTCATCAAAACATGGTGATGACATCATGATAAAATCCAATTCACTTTACACCAATTTCATCGTTCAATAAATTGATACACATTCATATCACATAATGTAAAAATGCTCCAACACTCTACAATCCACAATAAAGAAAGAAAAAGAAAAAAAAAAAAAAAAAAAAAAAAAAAAGAAAGAATTAAAACAGAAGCTTCAGGATCTTGAGTTAAAAATGGATACTATGGGGAGGTCAGTTGAAGATGAAGTAAATGAAAAGAGAATTCTTTCTGAGTTACACACGATATGCAGTAGAGAAGAATCCTTTTGGCGCCTTAAATCAAGAGCTATCTGGCTTAAAGAGGGGGACAGGAATACAAAGTTCTTTCACATGACCACTCTAAAGCACAGGGCCAGTAATAGGATTTTAGAGGTTTCTAAAAGCAACGGAAGTATTACTAAAAATCCAAACAGCATTAAGAAGCAAGCACTTGAATTCTACAAAAATCTTCTTAGAGAGAGTAATGTCAGCAATCCGGAAGCTATTTCCTTCATGCTAGAGGCAATCCCCCAGAATGATATTGAAGACCAGAAATTCAGAGATATCACTAAAGCGGTCGCGCTTGATGAGCTAAAAAAGGCTGTTTTTTCTCTTGAGGGGGATAAGGCTCCTGGACCGGATGGATTCTCCATTAATTTTTTTCAGAAATTCTGGGAAATATGCTCGGAGGATCTTCTCAAAGCGGTTAATGAATTTTTTAGATCGGGAAATCTTCTAAAAGAGCTCAATAACACACACATTGTGCTGGCACCTAAGAAAATGAATGCAAAAGATTTCAAGGATTTCAGACCCATCAGTCTGGTTAATGCTATTTTTCGAATCTTCACCAAAATTATTGCTTCTAGGCTGCAGCTCATAATGAAGGATCTCATCTCAAAGCAGCAGAGTGGCTTCATTAAAGGCAGGATAATACAAGACGGTGTGATTATGGTACACGAAACTATGCATTCTATGGAAAATAACAAAAAGGCTAACATGATCCTTAAGCTCGACATGAATAAAGCCTTTGACAAAGTTTCTTGGGTCTTCCTTGACAGGATTCTATCTAAATTTGGGTTCACAGAAAAGTTTAGAAAAATTGTTAAATCATGTATATCTACAGCCAGGTTCTCTGTGGTTGTTAATGGAGAGCCTGTGGGATTCTTCACCAGCAGCAGAGGTCTAAGGCAGGGAGACCCCATCTCCCCCCTTCTCTTCATCCTTCTGGCTGACAGCCTTAGTAGAACAATTAGCAGAGCGGTGGAAGACGGCCTTTTAAAGGGTTCTAAACCCACTTCTCTCAGCCAAGCTGTCTCTCATCAACAGTTTGCAGACGACACTATCCTTCTTCTTCTGGCCTCAGTGGTTGAAGCTAAAGCTATCAAGGCTCTTCTGCAGCTTTATGAATCTGCTTCCGGGCAAGAGATCAATTACGACAAAAGCATCCTTTTTTTCTTTAACACCCCTGAGGAAAGACAACTCAAGATTGCTAAAATTCTGGGCTGTAAAATTGGTACTCTTCCAGCAACGTACTTAGGCCTCCCTCTTGGCACGAAGAAAGTCTCTCACACGGTGTGGGATGATTTATTGACGAGATTTCAGAAAAAAATGGCTGGTTGGAAAGGGACCACTCTCTCTAGTGCTGGTAAGTGCCTTCTCATTAAAAGCACACTCCAAAGTTTGCCCATATATATCATGTCACTATTCAAAATTCCTTCCTCCTTCAGAGAGAAAATTGAAAGGATTCAGAAAAAAATTTTATGGCAAGGCATGGAAGAAAAGTTCAGATTTCACCTTGTGGCCTGGGATAAAGTCTGCACCCCTAAATCTAGGGGAGGGCTGGGAATAAAAAATATTGAGAAAATGAATGAGGCACTCATTGCTAAGATGGGCTGGAGATTGCTTTATGAGAAACAACCCTGGATTGATGTCATTAAAACAAAATACTTGAATCGGCAAGCTTTGTTTACTCCTATCTGCATGATGAGCAGCTCCCCAATGGTTCCATTTTTTGGAATAATCTGGTTAAGAGTAGAAACTTCATTAAGAAGGGAAGCAAATGGAAAATTGGGGATGGCAGCGACATTAACTTCTGGGAGGATAACTGGTCCAATGATAATCTCTTGGAGAGATTTGGGACTGCTAAGGACAGTCTTATAAGAAAATATGGAACTAAAGTTAAGGACTACATTGATGGAAATGGCACCAACAAGAATTGGAAAAGACTTACTATGGAGAGTATTGAACTGAAACAGACTATTTCCTCCCTCCAAGACCTTTTGGATCTCTTCCCTTTGTGTCAGCTGGATTCCAAGGATGAGCTGATCTGGAGCAATTCACACGAGGGTAAATACTCAGTCAAATCTGGTTATACCAGTCTTTTCCACAGTAACCAATCAGACTTTAACTGGAACTTGATCTGGATGCCTGAGTTAACCCCCAAAATAAATTTTTTTCTTTGGCTGGCCATCAGAGGCAAAATTCTCACCACTGACAATTTGATGAAAAGAGGTTTTATCATTCCCAATTGGTGCCACCTTTGTAGGAATAACTATGAAGACATTAGACATCTGTTCATACACTGTGATTATGCCTTTAGAGTTTGGAACTTTGTCCTTTCCAAATTTGAAGCTCTCTGGGTGATGCCGGAGGATCTTACTCAGCTGTGGAACCAATGGAACCCACCATTCAGACATTGTGCTATCAGAAGAATCTGGAAATTAGCCATCCCGCATTTAATTTGGAGGATCTGGAAGGATAGAAATAATATAGTTTTTAGAAATAAGAAGCAGAATTTTAAACTCACTACTGGCAAGATCTCCCAAGGCATCAAAGAGGACATGGCCAGATTTAAACCTCCTAAGAACAATTGTTACCCTGAAAATGAAAAGCACATCTTATCAAATTGGCAGATCGGATATTGGAGCAACCCCGGGAATAGTGTGGATAGATCTTTGGTCAAATGGCATCCCCAATCCAATTGGTTCAAGTGAACTTTGATGGTGCCTCTAAGGGGAACCACTGGAACAAATCTTTGGAGGAGGAGCAATACGGGACCATAAAGGTAATTTGATTGTTGCATATCTTTGGAAAAATGGGAATCAAACCAATCATTTTGCAAGCTTTATCATTCTTCTCTGGGGTTTGAGAGTTGCTCGGACCCAAAATATCGAGAACCTCATTGTTGAAGGGGACTCCTTAATATTATTAATCTGCTTAATCGGTCCTCTTCTCCCTAGTTTGGAATATCAAAGATTTTATCTCTGAGTCCATAAGCATCAGTCATACCTTCAACAGCATCAGAATCATACATACTTACAGGGAAGGTAACAAGCTGGCCGATGCAATGGCCAATTATGGCATTAATATAAATTTCACTATTTGGGATAATGATAGTATCCTAATCACTTCACAACATACATGCGGACCTTCACACGCAAACAATCTCTAAAGATATGCTTTAATCTTTGGAGGAAATCCATAAATTCTTCCACAGGTGCTGTTTTAGTTTATTTGGCGTGGCATATGATATCTACTCCAAATGATGGCAAGATTTTGTTTAGGAACTTCAAGTGGAGCCGTCTAAATTTAAAAACAGCAAGACGCGTGAAGTCATAGCTATATTCGGTTGCCAAGCTCCGCGAAAACCGAAGATAACTACAAGGTGAAAGCTGACAGGATAAGGGTTTCCACGCGCGACTTCACGCAGACTCAGATCGGCAATCCTACAGCCGTTCGTGGGAGGACCAACGGCTACAGTTCCCATTTTTATGCGACCCGCAACGGCGAGAAACGAATCACTCTCAACGCCCAAAGGTATTTTGAAAATTGTTGTAACAAAGACATCCTTGTGAAGATGGGAGGGCCTCCTGCCCAGTTGAGCCGTGTCTGGACCACCATTTGGAAAGATAACACCGAGCTCGGAACATTCTTAGTATTGGCGGATTCACCAACTTTGTGGAGAGAGTGCAAGGGCATGATCAAAACATCTCTGTTCGCTTTGCCAAGGATTGGAATGAGAGGATGGTCGACTATGGAGGGCAGAAGATTCTTATTAATGACGAACTCATAGCCGAAGCGACCGCCTCGGCTTGGAAGGATACCGCTTCTTGAACAAGAGGGTTATCAAAGAGGCTGAAGAGAGAAGATTTGTGGAGGAGGAGGAGAAGCTTATATTCAACACCGCGGGTCTGCTTGTTAATTCAATTCCTTCTCCGTATGATGAAGTCACCCGCATGATGATTCGCTACATATCCTTGGAAGGCAGGTTTGTTACTGTCCCTGCCAAGCACCTTGTCTTTTTGAATCACTTTCGTAGGAGTAGGTTGGTTTGCTTTCCCCACTATCTGTTAAACTCTCTTGAGCGCTCCATTTTGGAGTTCCAGAAGCATACCCGGGCGGTTCCCCTTCACCAAGGGCTTATTCTGCTTATTCACAAGCACTGCCTTATTAAATTCCCCGGTCTCCCTTCCTCTCCCGGCCTGGCTTTGGGCTCTGTTGCTGCCAGTCCTGTCTCCCCTGCTGTCCCTGCTGCTGCCCCCGCCTCCGGTGCTGATGCCCCCATGCAGGCTGCTCATGCTTCTCCTTCTTTTCCTCCTGCTGCTGCCCCTGCCACCCACACTGTCTCTACTTCTAAACGTGTCACCAGGGCTTCTAGGAGACTCAACCTTGAGTCTACTGCTGAGGGGGATGAACCTTTGGATGACATTGCTCGTGATCTGCTGAACATTAGTAGTGCCAGTCCCCAGGCGGCACCAACGGATAACCCTTCTAGAAGATTGGAGGCCTTAGAGGCTGAGCTTAAATTGCTGAAGGATGAGGTAAAAAATCTTGCTAAGCAAAAAGGCAAAAAAAGCATTGAGGGAGAAGGGAGCATTGGCAATAGCCAGCTTGATGAAATATACAAAAAACTGACCTCCCTTGACTCCCGACTTGGGAAAACGAAGACTAGGCATGAGTATAATATTGCAGCATTCAGGGCCATAGAGGAATTCATCGAAGGACATGCAAGAAGTGTTTCGCAACTCAGCGGTGTCCCGATGACTCTTTGGGGCAATGAGAAAGAGAGTAAAAGAACCAGAGAGGAGCTCGATAAGACGGATGCTGCTCATATGACCACGCTGGGTATGTACCATGCTTGGAAAAAAGTAAAGATGAGTATTGATCAAGCGGCCAAGAAGTAGTCCTGTTTTACTACTGCTTCTTGGCTGTAGGCTTGCTGTTTTGTTGCCGTTGTTTTGCTGTTAAGTCTCGTTTGTGTTGCTGTTTCTAGGCTTCGGTGTTCTTTGCTGTAACTTTTGTGCTTTGATACAGCTTCTCTGCTCCTCTCTCTTATTCGGCTTTTAGACCTCCTTTTGTACACAAGGGTATAGTCCCTTTCAAAAAACTATTTACCAATATTAAAAAACAATAACATTTTTTTACACACAACAAGATGATACATCACACATGAACTCTTCATAGAATCCACAAAAAGAAGAGATAATACTCTCATCAGAAGCACATACACATGATAACAATATGCACTAAGTGACATACACAACATGTGCATTCAAAATATCATAATTACGACATAGTTCACATCACACTTATATCACATTACTCTTCTAATATCCACCACCATCATGCAACACCATTACAACTCTAATATGTCCAAGAGGTTCAAGAGCATGAACCTTGCTCTAATACCAAATGTAATGTTGACATTTTACATACAAAATTATAACAAGAAATTACCAGGATAATTTTTTTCTTACATTACTCACTTTACAATAGCACAACGGTTCTAAGAAGAGAAACTCAACAACACATCAGATGCTTACATAATTCATTGATTCACATAGGAACATGGCGACACCATATACATGTCAATGCCACACTTTCCTAAAAACATGAATACTAGCATGACCCAAACACAAGAAAGGGACTCAAAGATTGGCAAACCCACAACACTTCGTTTCCTTAATTGCATCTTAGTTATAATTAACATTCCACAAACATTTTTGTGCAAGGATAATTTTCTCCTTTTACCACCTACAAATCCTTAAATACATTCTATATTTAATTCACGATCAACAATTTCAAGTTGGATTTTTATCCTTTACTAAAATTTCCACAACTTACTTAACTATTTGGCATATTTCAAAATTCATACAAAGTACTTAATTCTCTTTTTCTTATGTTAAAGATATGCTTTTCAAAATTTTATACGATTTTTAGATTTTACCCTTTCAACTCAAGTGAAACTTACTTGATCTAAGAAAGTAGTATTAAGATCTAAGGGGGTTTAGTATCAAGATAATTTTTCCCATAAACATTCTTTGATCATGGAATCTTTATTTCTCTACCATAGTTAATGTAGTTCAATAACTTGTTTAACCAATTCAACATTTCCACATCAATAAATTGTATTTAGATTTATACATCATTTGTTTTCTCGAAGTTTGATCTCACCAAAGGCAATTCATATCCTTTATAACATATGAAAATGTTTTATTGAGTTATAAGGACTCGAAGAGTGACATTATTCCTAACCTAAAATCTCTTTTTACTCTTATATGCTTTACTCTTATATTTTATTCTTAATGTCATAAAAGTTCATAACAGGATTATAGGACCAATATTCAGTCCGTGGGTTCTCTAAAGTAAACATATTCGAATCAATTTTGTTTGCAAGGACCTATTTACCATTTTCTACCCACAATCTAACCTCTGAATTGACTGAGGTTTCATTAAATTTCAATTTGCACTCAGGGCTCTACACCCTATTATAGATCAGATTAAGGTGAAGTACAAGAAATTTTAGTTGTGAGGATTAATTATATTTTAGGATGATAGTGTTTTGCAAAATAATGTGGCTAGAATGAGAGGGAGGGTACAAAAAGAATTAAATATTCACTTCATCAAATAATACCAACTCCTAATGTTGTTTCAAGGCTAGTGGGTGATCTCTATCACCTAACACGTAAGTTAGACATAAAGGGAACACATTCTCCTTAAGACACACATGATAACCAATCCTATAAGGGGAAAAATTACTATAGATACGTTTGATAAAGTCGTTCCTAACGATAGTTTCACGATGATGCTACTAAACATTATGAGAATGATGGTAAACTCAAACTAGGGGTTATATTTACCTAAAATAGGAGGTTCCATCTAGTGTAAAGTTTAAGTTCATTCTACGGTTTCAATTTCTTCTATGGTAAGAGACATGTTATTCATGAATGTTATACTAGGGTTGAGTGTTGCGATTAAATCTCTTAATTACATTTAAAACGTAAGAATACAACACACTAATTAATCAATCCTTTATTGAACACTGTAAATGCATTACAAGATATTAACTTCAAATTCATTTACCATATTTATATCAAACCTTTCTACCATACGTAACTATGAATCAAATTGAACCTATGATTAGGTGCACATTTCCTAAGATATCCATAAAACTAGCATCTTATACATATTAGTAAATTTCAAATATAAATTTTCTGTAACATGAGACTACATTATACATATATTCATTTTACAATGACCTATATAAATTACAATAATAAATAATGAATTATAGATTGCGTTTTCACCATCATTCTTACATCTTGCAAAACCATGTGCATGAAATCAATGATAATTCACCGGCATGGAATCCACCCTAATCTAACATAAATAATGTCTTTAGTTTCTCATTTACATATAATAATAATTATAATTTGGATTTGAAAGGAAAATATTTAGAAACATGTATACATTTCATTTCTTTTCACTTCATTTCGTACCCAAAGAGAGAGAGAGAAAGGAAGACAAAGAAACACCATTTTCTCAAAAGTTCTATTTCACACAACAAGTTACACTATAGAGTCTGAAACAATTATTTACATCTCAAAAAGTTTCCATGGTGATTTGACAACCCAACGGGGGTCCTACAAAACTCTTTTTGCAATTTCCTGCTAGCTACAAAAATGTTCAAATCAAGCTCGGAGGCTAAGAAACCGCTTTCAAATGTTGTCTTCCGATGAGTAAACACATCATGGTTAAATTTCTACGTGTCCACTTATATACCAAGAGTTCATAGGAAAAGACACAATTCAAAACTAGCGAAGAACTTACATTGTCATTTAGCTTTCCGTGGCCATAAGACATAATTGGGCTAGTTCTGAAATGATCCAAAGATTCTCTTGAGGCTCATAAAATCACGTCTAAAATTGACATTTGATGGATGAACAAGCCACAGTAAATTTCCTAAAATTTCCCGCATATATGAATAATTAATCGAGATTCGATGGGACTAAGAACTAGAAAATGATTTCCAAACAACGACATGATAGAAACCCAAATTTTCAAATTTAGCAACTTCTTACAACCGTAAAATTCTGTAATAGGGCTCCAAGAAGGGTATCAAAAAAATATCACATAATATAATTCGAGGTTGATTTAAGGATTGGGGTGACTCCTCACATAACAAGGTACACGTAGGAAACTTGACATCTCCTTTACTGCGATTCTGAAGTTTATTTTGCAAGCCCCTAAAAGTTTGATTTTTCTTTTTTTTTGTAACAAGGAGCAATCAACATATTTATAGGGACTCAACTTCAACTTGTCAATAAAAATAAGTACTTAAGAAATCTAGTATCATTAGGGATGTTTGTTAGATCATCTCAAAATTATGGTTTGAGTTTATGCTTTTTTACCGAGGAATATTTTAATTGTGCAAGCTACGGTATGACATCTTTTGGTTTTGATAACAATTTTATTTAAAAACTATCAATTCTACGATAATTCTACATTTTAAAATTTTATTTCATTACAAATGAACCACTAAAGAACCAAAATTATAGAAGACAAGGAGAGATGAACCATGCTTAGGAATGAAAAACAAAGTGGGTATGGGGCTCTAGGATGACAACACCAAATTTGTTAACATCAGCTTTGAGAGTGGCTAACCATGACTGTCCGTATTTAGGTGTGATGTATCACATTGTTCCCACAATTTTTGATCCTTATAGTTATTTTTATCTTGTTATACCAGTCAAGATCACACCTCCATCTGGCCTTTCATGTAACCAATAATTCAAGGTTCCATTTTCCAAGTAAGAGTAAATTAGGAAGTGGTCATTCTTGTGTAAGAAATACCCTTGCATGGACCTGAGATTTTTGTGTTGGGCTCTTGACAAAGCCTCCACTTCTCCTTGAATTATCTTTCCATCTGTAGGAAGTCTCCAATCAATATTTTTTTGCATTTTTATATCATCTACCGAGTGGCTTTGAATACCAACCCAAAGCCTAAAAAAAAATCAAATTCCCTCTAGATTCTTAGTAGTTAATCTCCCATTTAGACCACCTTTAGGTTTCTATTTGGAGAGAAATCTCTTTTAAAAAACCCCTCACACAAATATGTGCATAGAAATCACAAAATTATTCGAACAAGAAACTCCAGGAGTCAAATTTATAAGGAGATTTTGTATCGACTTTCCTTTCACATTTATTTCAATAAAAGAATCATTTTGATTGATTTTTCTCCTTATATATAGATATTTGACACAAAACATAAGTTATAGGATTTTGACGATCCACCTCATAAGAAAATTTGCTATAAATTATTGTAACTCGTATTCTTATGTGTTATTCAAGGGCGAAAGAATCATAACCAAAAACCCACCACATGTTCAATTGGTGTTTTGATGACAATTTTAGAGTTTCCTCAAGATAGCTAGCACCACAAAGAATGTCAACCAAATAGATATAATATTTATTTCTAGTTTGAATTCTATAAACAAAACAATTCCATCAAAGTATTTACAACCCTTTTACACTAAGCTTTCCCACTTGGATTTTAAATAAACCAAAAATGAAGCTTACATGGTCATCGCATGTTCCATAAGACCACATCTCATCCACAAGGGGAAAACTTTTACATCTACTGGGTAAGAGGTCTCCTTTTTTACATAGGTTGGGAGTATGTGGTAAAGGGAAGGAGGCTCATCCCTAGTGACTACAACACATTGCGTAAATCCTATATCCTTTTAGTCTTTGTTGGACATCCATACCTTGTTACAAATCTTGAATTTATTGGCACATGCTGGGAGTACGTGGGCATATGTAAACTAACCAGGTTGGAGATCTGTTTGTTGCACAAGTGAAACAATGTGACTGTCTCGTGAGGAACCCCTATCTCATGTATGATGCCATATTCATATACCAAGAGAAATTACACCATTCATTCATTGTTCAATACTACAAAATTTCCTATTTTTTTAGAGATGCCCTCATGTCCATCCTCACTGCACTTTGTCAAATTTTTGCCAAAGTTGTAATGTGAACTTGGGTTTTCAGCATGGTTTAATGCCTTGGATTCTAATTAAAGTGCTTTTATTGTTGTCAAGGATAATCAAAGGTTTGAAAATATCTCATAAAACCCATACCCTATAACTCTCCCGACACTCACCGCCTCACACCTCCCTCCCCCCAAAATTAAAAACCCCACTTCCTCCTCACCACCACTTCCAATTATCCCATTTGTTAAAGTTTGTTTATTTTATCTTTTTTAACGTGTTACTATAGAAGCAATCACTCCAAAAGGAGGCTAAAAACCTCTAGGGATGACCACACACCAACTCACCCACATAATTATATCTTATCTCTTGTTTCTCTAGTACCATAATTGATTGAAATCACAATTTTAGCTCACAAACCCTAGCTCACACACCGGTCTTCAATCTATCATAATCTTACTCTTTCTTCATTTCTAAAATCTCTAATCACATACACATATATGCTCTATAATATTCCTCAACATGTCATTATCATCCTCATCCTTAAAATCATTCTCTCCTACCAAATAAATATCTTCCTCTAGGTCGCACTTCTTCCCTCCAAGAAAGCTAGTTCAAAATGAACCAAATAAGAACTTAAATATACTTTTCTTCCTTCTGAACCAAAAGAAGTCATTCCATCACTATAATTGTGTCCCTTAAAATTACATAGAATTAAAATATTTTAATTACAATAGCTACATAAGACCCAAATATTTCACCCTTGCTAAAACCCTCAATACATGTGCCCAAAATGGATCAAAACCCCATGGGCATATTCTTTAAAAATGCCCTAACATTTGTACCATAATTTTTCATTACCAAAAAAACATTAGATATGAATTTAAAATATCATTAAACATTTATACATTGTATCAATTAATATGAAAAAAAAACATTTACCGGGCCCAATTCCCTTTTCATTTCTTAAAACAGTTCATTCCTTCACCCTTAAACACACAATAAACATCATCTTATCATAAAATAACTTATAATAAAAACAAAACATGCCATGTGACCACTCAAAATAAATGGAATAACCTGTAGAACACTTATATAAGTATGTTATAATTCAGTAAATGTCCTTCACTTCAAACCACAACAACCTTTACCTTAATGATATCAAGCCAAAAACATTGCTACCAAATGTTAGCTCATCAAATTATTTATACATACATACAAGACCTCCCAATGTATTCATTGGATGAAAAATTAATCCCTATTCAAATTCCAGGTGATAGAAAGCATTACCCAATCCATCAAATACTTAAAACAACATCAAATTTTCACTGAACAAATCGTGTCTTAAATCACAAAAAATATTCGTAAACAAATAATGACCTAGAAACCAAGTAAAATTACCTAGTCATGATTAATAAATATATAAATGGAAACATATATGAATCTTATTTCCATCACAACTTTAATCATCTAAAAATTCCACCTATAGCTCAAGTGATGACCATTTTACTTGACCCTTCTATTTGAGATCCAAAAACTACCCTTTGACCACCAACCTATTTGGACCTCAAAACTTCATGAAACTTCTTGAAGATGGTCTTAAACCTCCATTTACATCAATAAAAATAACTGTAATCATGCATCATCAATTATTCATGCTACTCCATTTCACCATCTTATCCTAACACCTTCTTCTTTAGAAACTTTTATATTGAGGTGGGGCCCACTGATCACCATGACTAAAAAAATACAATAATGGAAATCCTAATGATTCCTATAAAACAATAAATCATTAATTTTAATTAATCAATCAAAATAGGATCACAAATATTCATGTTTTTCCAACTACTCCTAGCTAGGGTTTAATTAGGGTTTTAGACCTCTTTACCTTCATAACATTTGTTCATAAAAACATGACACTAAAATTACCTCATTATTTTTATGAAACCTTATAAAGTCACCTTATAATAATTCCTTAAATCCACAAGGTCCCATGGAAATTTCACTATTCACAATGAGCATTAGAAATTAAAATTAACGCTTGATTTTCACCTATTACTTACCCTATCTAGCAAAATCATTCATAACTTGAAAAATACATATCAGGGGAACATGAATTTTTTCTTAGAGCATCATGAATCATCCTTATAACATATCCAATCATAATAATAGTAATTCCATAACTCAATATCTCTAGTCACTAAGACTTACCTATGTTTACATGCTAGGTCCTCATAATATCAACTAGGGTCAACTTAAATAATGCAATTATTCAACATAAAACCTTTGAAAATCACCAAAAATACCTCATATGTTATTATATACCTATTTTCATGCTTTCATGAGCTCAAATGGCTCCAATCCACACTATCACACCTCTAAGCTTATATACTCTTTCTCAATCAAGACTCTAACCAAGTGAAACACCTGTACATGAACCATGCCACTACTATGAGTTCCAAAACACCCTTAAATCATCTTATAAATCATGTGAACATGCTTCCTAACAATCTTTCCCACTTTCACTAATGGAAAACATGTTAAACTTCCCCCTTTTTACACTTATGAAAACTTCATACATGTAGCTTACCATCTTCAACTCAATGAGCTTCATACCTCATTGCTTTGATTGGAAACATTAACCAAAGGTCTCAAATTGACTAATTTTCTTTATTCTAACCAAAAAATTTGAGTTTTTCCTTCATTTTAGGCATGTAAGAAACAAGCTCCCCTTAGAAAGAGAACCTCCAAAATATGATTTTTTTGTAAGGGATGAAAGAGATAAGATCATGCCTTTTAGGAGCTAAAACCATCATGAAACATCCACTAGGCATGAAAACAAGCAACTTTCAACTTATAACCCTATTTTGAATATCTTGAGATGACTATAGTAGCCTTGAAACATATGATTCAACACCATTAACATGCCAAAAGGAATAAAATACCATACTTCATCATTAATCTATTAATATTGATAATGAAACACCTTCCTTAGATTACAATCTTGTAAATCAAATCATCTTCATACTTCTATACTTAAGAGCTATACTAAAAGTCCAAAATAGTCTTCTTAGAGAAGAAATAACCAATTTCAACATGCATTTACATGTCAATCATGCTTTGACTTAGCCAAAATATACCCCCTAGAATCAAGACAACTATACCTACCTCCTAGGCATAAATTCGAGAGACTCCCCCTCTTACCATGATAAGAAATCATCTTTGCAACTATGAAAAGTCCTAAAGCTCCATTTCAGTCTCTTATAGACATGTTAGACTATCATATTGCATTTAAGAGACAACGCCATCTAATCAAAGGAATATGATTCCATACCATACCGAATTTTCTTTTAAAATACCCAATCCATCTTCTTCAAGCTTTACCTAATACTCCCCCTACCATTGAAGGCATAAACAAATTATTCACCTACTATGGCAATTATGTAGACCTTTGTACCTATGACGTATATTTGAATTAGGGACATGAAAACACACCCTGGTTATGCACATGATTTCATAGACCTCTGACATTAGACAATCCTACACCTTCATCACCTTTCTACTTCTTTCCTGCTTGCATCGATTTCCAGAAATGTACTTAATTATCATAGAAACTCTTCGTACCCATACTGAACATAGAGCATTGTATCATATAATTGTACCTCTCCTTTAAGACAATTTCATTGTCTTCACCGAGAAAATTCCTTCACACTTCTTGTAACCTGAGCTAAATACCTTCTCCCTAATTGTAGATGTTATGAATGTAGCTCTAGAGATCTTTGAGACCTCATTTGTCAACAAGTTCAGCCATCACAGTAGGTATCTTCATTTTTCTAACTTTAACTCTCAAGGGTTTCATAATATAAACCCTATAAGTCCTAAGGACCATTTATATCTTAAAAATACACCCTTACTCTTTAAAACTTGAGTCTCTAGTAGTATCGAAACCTTTTTCTTTGTCTTATAGGTGCATAATTTTGATTTGTAGCTCAAGTTCTCCATATCTGATTCATTTTTCATGCACATAATGTGCACACATTTTTCTTGTAGAAACTTTAACTTGTAAGTGAGATAAAATTATAAATATTTCTTATTTAGATAAATAGCACATACCTTGACCATCATTAAGTCATCAATCAATACACTCTAACTCTAATTCCTTCATGTGCCTATAACAAGCTATTTTTCAATTTTATGGACATTCTAATTTCACTCAACACTTACAACACTTATCTCATGACCTGTGGTCTTTCACGAGATAATTTTAGTATCTTCTTCATGTATACAATCGCATAGAAGAAACAATAACCTCATATTTCAACTTTAACCTTTCACAATCATTTGAGTTTACTTGATCAAGAGCTAAGCACTGATTTCCTACTGAGCAAAATTTTTATTTTTCATATAACTACATAGAACTATGGAACAAGTATTTAATGATAGATACATACCCTTATTCGAGCTTGTAGGATGTCATATGTTTCATAGGTTCACTGTTATAACTTCATACTTCCTAAACTCATTAGCCTCTTGAATTTCCTATTAAACTTGAACTTCTAGATCTTTTCACATTTTGGAACATTTACATCCCCTTAGAAACACTATCAAAATCCTTATAAGAATTATTGGATTTACATAATAACATTTTCTTCACGGATAGAGATTGATAATCCATACATACAGATTGGCATCTTGTCAATTATCACAGTATATATCAAAATCAAAAACCCTTCAAGTCTCTACATAAGACAATGCAGCAGTAACATCATTCAAGAGAACTTTCAAGTCATCAAGGACACTTGTAGCTTCATGAAATCTCATACGAAATCTAGGATAAGTACACACTTTTATGTCCATTCTCTTGACTATAAATGTAAGATTTCCACATACTCAAAACATACCATGAAATATCATAGAAATATACACTTCTTCTCAAGATGATTTCACCATTGATCTCCTTTGACCAATCATTCATGAGGGATGATACAATGGTGTTGCAAATAAACAATGAATATGACACGAGAATAAGTCAAATTTTCTTAGATCACATACTATAAGAAACTCAAGAAGACCTTTACACTATTTACACTTTGAGATACCAACATTACCAAGTAACATTATTGTAGTATTCTAAAGACTCTTCGTGATAAGGGCATGACACATATCACTATCCCTGTTTAAATCATTGGAGACCTTTTGTTAACGAAAATGGATGTCCCTTAGGATAGATATTATATTAGACTAAAGAAAAACTCACCATACAACTAATACCTATATGTCATGAGAGAGAAGGGACTACTTACTGACATTTTCATACAATTTAGAGCTTCCTCTTAGGGTAAATAGTCCTTATTAAAGCACAAGGTATCCATACATCACTGTAATAAGGTCTTTCGTCCTTGAAACTTGCTAACACAGACATTTTAGGGAGTGACATAATCCATATTATTGGTTTGTGTGGCTTCTCATATTCTCAACTAGATTGATTTATTTGTTATCTCTCGAAAGTGCACCCTATAGAGAGATAGTTTCAGGTGTTCTAAGTTTGCAAAAATTATCTCCCTCTTTCATAGATACAATGGAAACACCTTAGGTATGTGAGTATACCTATTTTGAGGTGACTCTTTGGTATCAAGGCCAGTTCCTTATTGATGTATCCTAAACTAAGTTTCTGGGGTTTGAGGGTAAACGATGACTATAAAATGGATACAAAATTGGGGTGATACACCAAACTAGCATGCGGTGTTTGACTGAGCACATGCACAATTGATATAGGAATGAATTCTTGATGCAAAAACAAAATTTTTCTATAGAATATTCAAGGCAAACATGTATTGAGGGAAAGTATCACAACAATACTACTAAGTTAAACATGCAAAATAATATTATACAAAAATTACATTAATTTCTAATAGGGTAAGATGATTAATTAGGGATATCAACATTCACAAGATTAATAGAACATACACAAGACTGCAAATAATTGGAAAGGTAGAATATACTTCTCATTCAAAGGGAAAAACTGGAAAAATCTATTTTAGTACTCATGTGTCTAAAAGTAAAGTCCTCCTTTGGGATTGCTATTGCACCCAATATATAGCAATTTAATTCATCCCACCCCTCAAAAAAATAGGATAAAATTGTACTCACCCATGCATCCTATTTTTACATTTTATTTATTAAATAAATAAAGGAAAATATAAAGCATGCTAATATAAAGAGGCATTAATAGCCTTTGGTTACAAAAATACCATTCAGTCAAACTACAGTTGACTGTTCTATTTTTAATAAAGCATGGGTGAATAATTTTAAAAATAAATGTTGTTTGACGAGAAAGTATTCTCCAATGCATGCAAATTTGTCTTCTTCTTGTTGATGTGACATCTACAGTTTAAATCCACTTGCCTCCTTAGATGCACATGCAAAATAATATCTCTATGTAGAAGAATTCCTTTGATCTCTCAACACTTAGTAACATAAATCATCTTCAATGTGGGGACCACCTATAGGCATGTGCATAATAATTCCTCCTTTCTGCAGATAATAAGGTCATTAAGGTAAGTTCCAAAAGTGTCTCTTTCATGATCCTTGTGCTATACTAATGTTGACCTCTTTCCATGCATTTGTCTTCTTTTATTGTGGCATATAATATGATTTAAAAATCATTGAGAATTTTCTTTGATTGGCTATCACCCTTGGTTTGATTTGGCATCTTGACTTAATACATGGGTCATATTATAATACTCGGCCACCTTGTCGATTATCATTGCATTGTAATTTACTTGTCGGACACCTTTGATTATTTTATGACATAGACTATGGTATAGTCTAAGGTAAGGTTGAAATCATTGGTTTACTTCAAAAGGGGCCCCTCCCCACGATACCTCGACCCTTCGTACTCTACTTTGGAACTTTGCATTTAATACATTAGCCATTGAGATTTGTCTATGACCGTTGATTCCTCAAGGATTCTCCTTGCCATTGATCTTACGTGGGAGCATGTGATGGCATGTGATATGTTTAAAAGTGCATTAACACTTGTCTTAAAGGCTTGGGCCCTCTCATCCGTTGATCTTCTATTTTTGGATTTCTGTGAACCATGTCAATCCTCTTGGCATTTATTGGGGTCTTTAGTAGATATGAGCATTACTCTTAGCAATTGATCTTTGTTTATTTTTAGTCACTTTCGTTGATTTTATTTACTTGAGTTGGAAAGTGGAAAAGTTTCTAGTCTTTGATGAGGAAAACCCTAATTGATCTCACTATGTTGATTTGAGTGGTGGTTGGCATGGGTATTTGTGATGGATTCTTGAGCATTGATCTGCCCCACCATTTGATTTCCACCATTGATTGATTAACTCAAATGAGTTAGGGTTACTTGGGCATGTTTGGTTTGGGATATGTAAAATGAAAAATGAACTCAAGTTCATTTTCCTCTGTTCTAATTCAATTAGCGAAAGCTCGGAAAAATTTTCACCACCATTGTTGACACTTTATGAGTGATTTCTTCTTTATCATGGAATTTTTTTTTGGGATTTTATGAACAAGGTAAGAGGATTACTCAATCCCATAAAGTATGTATTCTTCCTTTGTGCATGTATTATGGAAGATTTTGTTGAAATTTTTTTTTTGGATAACTCGTTCCTTTAACTTGGCCACAATGGATAACTATATGAAACTATGTTAGATCCCTGAACTCTATAATTTCTTTGTATATGCATTACATGGTCCTTTTAGGTGAACAAAATTATACTCTGTTCATCATCCTTTTACCATATACTTGATTCAAACCATTTCACTTTGATGTAACCACTATTATTGATCTTTCAAGTTTCACTTTGGCCTGCGAAAAACTTGGTCATATTAATGAAGTGTGAAGCTTCATTGGGCTATTGATTTCCTATCCATTTGGTATTTTCTTTATAACTATTATTTTGGTGAAGGAATATTCAATCTCTATAACTCTCTACTTTTCAATCAGATGTATACTTGAGCTCTTTAGTAATAGCATCATTGACTATTATGGTTGCATTATCTAAACTCAATTTGTTCATCTGAATCTTATCCATTAGTTGATGGTTTTGTTAAGGTAACTTAGTTTCATCTCATCTATTAGCATGAATTTATTCCAAATGGCCTCTGCTCTTCGACAAAAATTATATACCTTCAATTTAACTGTAATTCTTGATATTTGGTTTTGAAACCTTGTATGTGGCCTCTTATAAGTTGTAAATAGTTTCTCACTATTTTAATTCCATTAGAAGGCATGAGCCTTGATTAAGATGTTTTGTTGTAATTCCTACTTTGTATGCTTTGTGTGCATTATTCTATGAATGAAACTTTATCCTGTAGTTGTGAAGTAGCTTTATGTGTACTCATATTTCAATAATTCTCTTTGAAAGTCTTATTTGATCTCCCTTCGAGATATAGCTCCAAGTTATCCCTTTTTTTTGGTTATGACTATATGGTTAATTGCATTTATCACATTGGATCTTGTAGCCTTTGAAAGTTTTTTTCAACTTAAATTGGTTCTTTTAATCACTTCTCACAGTAATGTTTCTACCGATCCCCCATTGTTTGGCCTTTCTACAATTTTCTTTTTGAGAACATTGAAAGGACATGTTATTTCTAAAAATTTTCTTTCACAATTCCCGCATGTTGAACATTGAAGCTTTGTTGAGATGTTGACATCCAAATTATTTTCTTATTAAATACTTATTCAAGTTCAATGAGAATGTATCAATTTTTTCTTCTTACCCATATTTTCCCATTAGATAAACTTCGGTTAGAAAATATTACGCTTTTTTAGCCTCTCTTTTATTCCTTACTTTTCTCTTCCTTCTCTCTGAATGAGTGAATAATGTATGCTACTAAAGAATAGTGCTTTTATACGTTGTGCCTTTGATCCTCATGTAACTTATACCTCATCTTGTTAAGAGATCTACCTGCACAAATTTAGACAGTATAGGAATATGGATCAACCTTGAGCTCAATATTGAAAATCTTTCTTTTCTATTTTACAGGTAGAGTGACATTTGCTAAGGAGCAAAGATGAAGATGGAGCAAGGATGGAAATGCATCAACCGAAAAGAAATATACCCAAGGCAATGATGGGTTATTTTATACTCCTCTATTTTCTTTTTCATATATATGCACCTCTTACTTAAGTAGTTGTAATTTACTTTGAGGTATATCCCATGGCTTGTGTGGGAAAATTTGAAATTCTTTATGAATAAAACATTTAATTCGATACTAAGTTGTGTATTTATTTCTGCATTTCATCTTTCTATATGGATTATATCATGAATTAAACAAGTCAATAATATAATTGAATGTCTTAATCATGAATGAAAGAACCTTAAAAGTACTTATAACTTTTAGTAATGAACTCTGACTGCTACAATCTGCAATTATGATTGTTGTTCCAAAACTTAACACTTCATCTATTCTGCACTTTCATGTGTTCATCAAGATAACACATCTGTCCTTCAGGGATTTGTGTTCTCTGCAAAGATAATCATGAAATTACAAACTATGTGATCTATTTTGTTTTAAACAAGACACACATAGCTATAGATTTCATTTAATCATTAATTAATCCAACAAAAACAATATTGACATGAAATAAAATCCCCTAGCATAGGTTCATTTCACCAGTTCCATCCATTGTAATGAAGTTTTGAGTTGCCCATGTTTTCACGAGTGCAAAATTTTTAACATTTCTAGAGATCTTGTGGGAAAGCTTATTACTAGCTTGTAAACCAATGCCTTTCTCTTGTCCATTGGGCATGGAGTCTAAAGCATGTAATCAAAATTTTCCTTTATGAAGGTTCAACCCTTCCAAAACAAACTAAAACTGGAAGGATCTAGAAACAATATCACGTGCACACATGTACTTTATTAAATTAAAAAACATTACAATGTGAGGAACTATAGTTATTGAAGGGAAATCCTACTCTAAACAACCACTTTGTACAATTTTTAATAACAGCGTTTCAGAAGCATACCATTCATAGGGATGGGAAGTTCCTCTCCATTCAGCCTTAAGAGCTAAAAACATTATGTTCTTTGCAAGCTAATATCATGTAAGGACCACTCCAGTTATATTGAACATCGTGTCTCTTCCTAGATTTGAATGATCAACATCCCACTTCAACACCATATCTCCTTCATTGAATATTGTGGACTTACCCTTCTTATCAAAAGTTTTCTTCATCTATTTCGATTCTTTTCCCTGTTCGGATGAAATTGATCTCTTAGCTCTTGTAATTCCATTAATTCTACATAATGAACCTACAATGGTTCATTCTAAGGACGGTCCATTTGATGTAGCAAATCTAGAGCAACTAACTCAACTTAAATAGGCATTCTTGCTTCTCTTCCGTAAACAAGTTTTAATGGTGAATTGCCAAATGATATTTTAGGATTAACTATGTCAACCATCGGTCTGAGACTTTAACATTAGATACCAAGCTCTTTGGTTATCTTTGAGTGTTATTTTGATTATCCTTAAGAGATTATTGTTAGTGCTTTCAGCTAACCCATTACCTTGTGGGCAATAGTTAGATGACAAACTTAAATAAATTTTGTAGTTGATAGCCCAATCTGTTACCTTTGCACCAAGAAATGCTAAAGCATTATCTCGAAATGTGTAGGAAGCAAATAGATAAGAAGAATGTAGATTAAATTACTCTCAACACCTTATTTTATTATGGAGAAGCACACACAATTTATAGGAGAAATAGTAAACAACATTCCCCTAAACTGGAGGAGGAAGATATGAATGAAGATGAGAGAATAATGGAATACAACAATGAAGAGAGAATAAAGGGATAATATAAAACAAACACACCTAAAAATATAAGCTATGCTACGTATGCTAACATTCCCCCCTTATTACATTATTCTTGCAAATGTGACCCCTGAAAAGTTCAAATTTCACTTTTCCAAGAGATTTTGTGAGAATGTTGGAAACTTGTGCTATGTAGGATAGTACTGGAGCTGAATGTGATGGTTCAAGATGTGCTCTCAAATGAAATGACAATCAATCTCAATATTCTTTGTTCATTCATGAAAAACATGATTTTTCACAAGCTTCAACACACTTTGATTGTCATAATAGAGAATAAGTGAATTTTTTTCAGAATTTTCATATCATCTAAAGTACAATGTATCCATATCACTTCGCACATAGCTCCTCGTATGATGTGATATTCTACCTATGTCGATGAGTAGAAACAACATTCTACTTCTTGCTTATCCACGAGATGGGGCCTGATCCGAGATGAAATATGTATCATGTATTTGACTTCTTGTCATCAGCAGTTCCAAAGCATGGTTCGAGTTGACATTTCCTTCTAAGAAGAATTGATCATTCTTCTTATATTCCAGACCATGATCAAATGTTCCTATTGTATATATCTCCCCCGAGTAAATATAGACAAGCAGAAGAATATTGAAATCAAAGAAACTCAAAACCCAACATTTATTTGCGCCACCAGTTGCCCATGACACGAGATCGAAGGTGCTAACATGGAAAAAATTATGCCCATCACACAAATTAGAAGGCACCGACATGGAGAAAATTGCACCCATGGTGTAGATCGGAAGGTGCCAACATGTAAAAATTTGCACCCATGGTGTAGATCGGAAGGTGCTTGACATGGAAAAGTTACGCCCATGACACGGATCGATCGAAGGTGCCGACATGGAAAAGTTGTGCCTATGGCGAAGATCGAAAGGTGCTGAAACCATATTTTTAGCACCTATAACACACTTAAAAGTATGTTGATGTGAGGATGGATGCACCAAGGCACACCTTCGGGAGGCGCAACATTTTGAGCATTGACACCCTAAACCCGACATGAAGCAAACCCTGACCCAAATATTCAAATGGCCATAACTTTTCACAGGGAGCTTGGATTCACGCAAGGTTGGAATTTTCAGAAAGCTTACAAGGTCCTCTATCCAACTAGAATTGAATATCTTTAATTGGGTGAGAATAATTTTTCAAAAATGTAAAATACAGTTTGCCATTTTTTTGGGTTTGCTTCAGGATTCTCACCTCTTGCCATAATGAGATGAATTAAATACAATCTGGAGGTGGTTAGGGTAGATTTGGAATTCCTCTCTCTTCCCTCTCTCATTATTCCTATAAATTGTAAGGAGGGGCTTCTTTCTAAAGGTTGGACATTCTTGTTTTGCCCCTCCCTTCTTCTCTTTAGCAGGTGAATTTGTGGAGTTCAAACCTCCCATCTAAAACTATAATGCAACCTTTCCTCTTAACATTTTGTAGTGTATTGTATCAATATTTGGAGCAATTAATGCATGTCTGTGTTCATTTACATCCTCTTGATCTATCACTGGAAATTTGGTTATCTGTGCATGATCTTGCATTGCATTTTAATGGTTTGTGTTTATTGGCAAGACAGGTGTTCTTCATTCCTCGGTGCATCACCTTTGTTAGTTTAGGTTTATTTTTATGCATCTTCTTACCCTATCTCCTTGGCAAGTTAGATTAGGTTTTGATTAAACCCTCTGCATTTTTATGTGTGCATCTCGAATAGAGGAATAGGAGCCGGCTTTCATCCAGAGATCTTTCCCGATTATCAGGTCCCACACTTGGGAAAAGCTCCATGTTATGCAATCACACTGAGAGTCTCAACCCATCAAGTTACAGACATTCAGGGGTGTTGTGATTCACCATCAATATTTTTGGCACACCCGGTGGGACCAAGAGGTCATTTCATGAGTTTTGAAGGTATTTTAAATAAATTTGGACTTAGAAATTGCAAGTTTTACAATTTTAGATTTTTTCACCTTCCAGGCTAAACTCTAAAATCAATTTTCAAGGGCTTAACTTGCTCAAAACAAGTAAAAGTTTCACCAGTTAGTAGATTAGGGGATAATCTTCAAAAGGGTATTCTTATATTTTTGAGATTTTGACTTTAAAAATTTCATGGGTTTTAGTATTTCAGGTTTTCCCGGTGTGTCGAGCATGTCCCAAGTTCCGACGTAGTGTATTTCAGTTTTGTAAGTTTCCTTTCATGACCAAATTTTCACTGTACCTTTCGAGGATTAGTAGTTGCACAACAAGTTCGATAACTGAATTGAAGAAGCTCGTATCTTCCGTGTCCTTTAAAGATTTAAATTAGTTTTTAATATTATCGGGTTTGGTGTGTAACTTGGTAGAATCTAGCCTTTTGAGGCTCATTCTCTAACACATCCGCAACTCTAAAGGGATAGAATTCAGTGGTGTAGTAGCAAAATTTTCCCAGACATATGAGAAGAATTCGAACCAGTGTCGATACTTGAGAAGAGGGGCTATTTGTCGACTTGCAACTATCACCGGGTAGAGGAAGGAGAGGACGAGGACCACAAAGATCACCATCTCCACCTCACCGAACTTTGTGTACACCTCCACCTCGGTAGACCTTTCTCCCATCAACCAGTGTTCTTAGGATAATCATAATGGCACATCTACCACCGAATCACTTTGTCAATTTCACGGGTAGTAGTTCACTCACCCTAAATGCTCAGAATCAGATTCTGGTTGCAGCGGTAAAGAATATCCCCTATTTCACAAGAGAAAATCATACTACTCCTATTGACCACATCCAAGATATTGCCAATGCATGTCCAATCCATGAAATAAATGAAATGGATATTACAGTCAAGTTGTTGGCTTCATCTTTTAAAGGTAAAGCCTTACAGTGGTTTAGGATCCTAGTAGTAGGGTCTATTACGAATTGGAACCAACTTTGTTCAGCTCTTTGCAACCAATTTGGGGAGAGGGCAGACAATTTGTCTTTATTGGAACAACTAATGATAATCAAAAGAGCTCCTAATGAACAAATGATAGATTTCAACTTCAGATTCCAACGGACATGGGACAGGATTCCAATAGCTATTAGACCAACCATCGAAGGTGCATTCCTTTATTTCTTAAAGGCTATAAATTTAGACATAGCCATGATGATCCAATCAATGGGAGGGACAACACTATCGGGGGCCTATGAAACAACTATCGGATCGCGAAACTGTTTGATCCAGTGGCAAGCTTGCACCAAGGCCACCAATGCCTCTCTATCCGGATATGGGAAATCCTACAACTAGTCAAGCACCAGAGTTGAATCCCATTCCAACTCCTAGAAATCAAAGTAATAATGAGGCATCGAATTCTTCAAATTCTTCAAAGGAATTGTAGGAGGTTATTAAACAGCTACGGAACCTTGGAAATGAGATGGTGACTATTAAAATATAGTAAGCTCAAAGTGATAGACCGTATCGCCTCAAGTGTTGTACCAAGCTAGGCCCCCATACCAACAAAATAGACCACCAGCTTAGGCTACAAATCAAAACCAAAACCAGGGACAACCTCAAGCTGCCAGGCCATTTCGACCGTATGATCCAAATGCAACAACATCCTCAAGAACCTTGGTTCTAACACAAAATAACATGGCACAGGAGTACAACTGGTGTTACCCTTGCAATCTACCTCATAATCAGTCAGCGTGTTTCAATGGTGCACTAAATCAAGCCTTGATGGTGCAAACCATTGGTGTGTCTCAAGAACCAAGCCAAGCAGGGAATCAACAACAAGAAACACAACAAGAAGCACCTCCAGCGAAACCACATTAGCTAATTGGAAAATGGAAGACTTCTGTGGAGTTAACCAACAACCTTTTTTCAAGGCGTGGCTGTCAACACACAATCAAAGAAGAGAAGCATAGAAGAGGGGAAACCATCTAATATAGTTGTTTCTTAGCCCACTCCTACACAACAAGGGGTCAGTAAACCAAATGCAGTTCTAAATGAGTAAAATCGGCCTTAGGTACTTGTTGTAGCAACACATGCGCCTGTTCAAGCTCCAGAAAAGGTTGTGCCAAGTAAGGGACAACAAAAAGATAGATCATCCCCTTTCAACATCATCAATCAAATGAAGAAGACACATGTGAACATTTCCATGTGGGAATCACTGGCGATCTCAGGGCAACAAGATTTATTGCAAGCTGCAATGGCTAATTGGTTTGCCTCGAATGTATCAAACCGGGGACAGGAGAAATTTCTCACTAATGCAGTGCAACCGGTGAGGGTAAACCAAGAAAGAATTTGAAACCTCCACCATTATATGTGTTATTGGTTATTGGAAACCACTTGGTACACAACTGCATGATAGATTCAGGGGCAAGTAGTTCAGTGATGCTGAAGCAAATAGTGGATCAACTGGGTCTGAAGTATGAGCCAGTGTTGAAAGGAGTAGTACAACTAGATGGAACAACAGTTTGAACAGTTGGGGTCATAAAAGGGTTAAGCCTAACACTACATGCCTATCCTAATGTTACAGTTCTGTAAGATGTGTCTGTGATTGACCTTCCACCACTCTTTGCGTTGTGTCTATCAAGAGACTTCACTGCAAAAATCGGTGGATATTTATCTGCAGATTGGTCACACATGATTTTCAGGATGAGGTATGGGGCCAAAGCAACAATCAAGTCAGAACCAATTACCAATTTCCATATTGAACCTCATGTGCCAAGTCCTATCAATGCAAATTGCTCAGCCTTTGATCAGGAGGAGTGTTCAAATGATCTAGAAACAGGTACTAAGGTCGATGGGAATTCCTTATTTGAATTTGGATGAATGGGCAAACAAGATTCATGAATTTGACCCATATAAGGAAATTGAAGAATCTGAATTGGGTGTGTATTGTGTACACAAATAAAATTCACCCATTCCCAACATCATTCACTGAAAAAAGGATGACAACGAAGTTTGACAACTATTTTTCGATGGTTCGAAAAGAAGACAAGGTGCTAGAGGTGGTGCAATGTTGATTTCACCACAAGACATCAAATATTTTTCAGCTTTTCTTTTCCAGTTTTCCTATTCAAACAACATGGATGAATATGAGGCATTGATTCATGGACTTAATTGGGACAAGAAAAAGTGCATAAAGAACTTGTACATGTTCGGGGATAGCAAGCTAATCGCCAACCAAGTCGGGGAAAACATGCTACAAAGAATGACCAACTGAAGAACTACAAGAATAGGGTATGGAACCTCATTGAGGATTTCAGATCCTTCAACATCATGTCCATACCCGGGAAGAAAAATGAATCCGCGGATAGGCTCATGAGCGATTGGAGCAACGTTTAATGTGGTTGATAACATCGAAGAAGGAAAAAAACAACCACATACCCATGTGATTGTGAGCCCAACGGTTCCAGGATAATAACACAAGTTTGGCGGTGTTTGAGAACGATCAATTTTTACAAGAAGAGGCTGAATTCTCGGCTAGGAATCGGGACAGACTAGAGCGCGATGACGGGGATCAAGTAGTGCAACTTGGACAAACAAGCTTCCCAAGGTTTTAGTAACATTGGAGCCTATCTTCAACCCTAACGACCGAGTTCGATAAGGAAAAGGCTAACATACGAGTCAAGAGATAAGATTCGAGCCAATTCCTGTTGGGGAAGGCAAAAACTTCAAATTGGTAAATTTGGCCCGAGTCGGAGAAATCAGATTTCATACAACTTTGCCAAGAATTTCCGGATGTCTTCACTTGGAGCTATGAAGAATTGAGAGGATTGATTCAATCAAGTCGGCACAACATACCATAGAATTGGATCTAGATGCAAAGCTTATCTGGCAAAAGCAGAGACCAGTCAACCCTCACATTGAGCCTCTAATGAAGAAAGAGCTAAACAAGCTAATAGAGGCAAGCATTATATTCCCGATCAAGAACTCAAGTTTGGGTTGCAAACTTGGTTCCTCGGGAAGAATAGCATAGAAATCAGGTTGTGTGTGGACTTCGAGACCTCAACAGGGCATCTCTCAAAGACCGTTACCTACTTCCTTCAATGGAACAAATATTACAAGTGGTAGCTAGTTCGGAGATATTCTCTCGTAGATGGATACTTATGGTATAATCGGATAATGGTGAAAGAATATGACCAGCTCAAGATGGATTTCACCACCAAATGGGGCACTTATGCCTACAAGATGATGCCATTTGGGCTATCAAATGCTGGAGCCACTTCCTAAAGGGCAATGGATAAGGCATTCAAGGGATTGATCAATAAAATAGTTCTGATATATCTTGACGACATCATTGTATTCTCCAAAATGCACAGATCACCTCTTTCATCCGAGGCGTGTATTTTATAGGTGTAGAAGATTTAGGGTATCATTGAATCCCAAAAATGTATATTCTTGGCTCACGAAGGAAAACATCTAGGCTATATTGTTTCAAAGGAGGGGTTGACGATTGACCCGAAAGAGTTGAATCAATTCGAGTGTTGCCATTGCCAAATCACAAGAAGGCTCTTCAAAGCTTCTTAGGAAGGATCAATTTTTTCCACAGGTTTGTTCCAAACTCATGCTGACTCTCGTAAATCCAATAACGCTGATGTTAAAGAAGAGCATGGAATTTAAGTGGACATCTGAATGTAAGGAAAGTTTTGAGGCAATAAAAGAGGCTATATCTCAAGCTCGACTCTCGTCAATCCAGGACTTCTCCAAGGACTTCATGCTATATGCCTTCGGTGGTGGAGACACCATTTCTGCAATCCTGGTACAACAAAATAAAGAGGGATTAGAAAAACCTGTTGCTTTCTTCAGTCAAGGCTTGGAGGAATATGAAACTAGGTACTCTTTGATTGAAAAGCATGTCCTTGCAGTGATCAGAAGCTTAAAGAAATTCAAACACCTAGTCTCAAACAACAAGATCCGATTATTGGTCTCTCATGTGAGAGTCAAGGACTTCATCTAAACAAGGATCTAAATGAGAAATGTGTAGGATGGATCACTCGTGTCATGGAATATGACATCAAAATTAAGGTCACTAAGCTGGTATGTGGAAAGGGATTATGTGAACAACTAGCCTCAAGTCAACAAGTTGAAGTAGGTGATGAAAAAAGAAGACTGTCTTGGTACTACGGGATGGTCCGAATAGAAAATGATGATGTGCTTGCTTCTTGTTGGACTCATAATATGATACACTTCCTACGAAAGGCCTATACCCTCCGTAAAATGAGCAAAGAAAAGAGGAGATACTTTAGATTACAAGCCATTCCATATGTGCTTGTTGATGGTGTTTTGTTCAAGAAAGACATTAATGGGTTTCTATTGAGATGCATTAGGATAGGTCAAATTGAGAGGGTGTTATGAGGTTTTCATGATGGAGATTCCCGAGGACATTTTTACCCACGGATAACACTATCAAGATAATGAAGGTAGGGTATTATTAGCCCACGGTGTTCGGTGACTCGCTATACATCGATAAGAAAGTGTAAGAAATGTGCACTCTTCACGAGGCAAAGAAAGACTAGCGCTGCTTCCATTGCACCCAATTTTCGTTGACTAACCATTTATGCAATGGGGATTGGACTTCATCGGGGTCATGAATCCAAACTCAAGCCAAGGCCACAAGTGGATTCTCACGACAACGGACTATTTCACCAAGTGGATTGAAGTAGTAGCGCTCAAAGAAGCAAATGAGTCTAACATACTAGACTTTTATGAAGGAATTATGACTAGGTTCGGTGTATTAGCCACTATCATATCGAGACAATGCATTGGCATTCATAGGTTCCAAGATTACTGAGAATGGGTATCAAGAATGGAATCTATTTGAGCACCTCTTCAAATTATTACCCACGGGGTAATGGACGAGCGAGTCCACGAACAAGAATTTTCTAAGAATCATCGAAGGACTTTGGATGAAAACCAAAGGACATAGCATACCAAGCTAAAATCGTGTTATGGGCCGATAGGATAACGCCAAGGAGGTCTACAGGTAATTCTCCCTACAATTTGGTCTATGGGAAAGAGGCAGTGTTGCCTATATCATTAGAATTGCCAACATTGGAGCTCATGAAGCAGTTGGAGTTGTCTGAGTTCAAACCAATGGAGGCCAGGTATGTAGAGTTGATGGAATTGGAAGAAATTAGAGAACATGTAGTTCAAGACAATTGAGAAGGATCAGGGCTTAGTAAAAAGATGGTTTGATAAGAAGGCAAGAGCAAGGACCTTCCAGGAAGGGGACCTAGTTCTGAAATGGGATGTAGATTAGGCAAAACTAGGAAGGCATTCCAAGTTTGATGCCATTTGGAGTGGCCCCTACATGGTCATGGGATGTAAAAGTAGTAATGTATTCCAATTGTCTACATTGGATGGAGAAGAACTCCCGATTCTGGTTAACGGAATCTATCTTAAACATTGCTACTAAAAGGAAAAGGTTTACCCTTGTAAATATTATCCTAGATTTCAATTCCTCTAAGTGTGGATGCACATTGTCTTATTGTAGTCAGGTTTCAATTTCCTTAAGTGCTTCGGCATAGGTTTTGTTGCTCTCAGGTTTAATTTCTATAGTTTAGCGTGCTCTCGAGAAAGGAGTTGAGGTATCACGATCGGGATAAGATATCAGGTTGGTTTCAGGTTATTGCTTATGACTCCATGCCCAATGGATTGCTAAAAGGCCACTGATATTCTACCTAGCAGGTAGGTGATCCCATTGAGTGACCAAATATTTGTATATATCTCCCCCCGGGTAAATATAGACAAACAAAAAAATATGGAAATCAAAGAAAATCAAAACTTGACATTTATTTACGCCACCAATCTCCCATGGCACAGATCAGAAGGCACCGACATGGAAAAAGTTGTGCCCATGGCATAGATCAGAAGGCCCTGACATGGAAAAAATTACACCCATGGCACAGATTAGAAGGTTCTGACATGGAAAAAGTTGCGCCCATGGCACAGATCAGAAGGTGCCGACATGGAAAATATTGTGCCCATGGCACAGATCAGAAGGTGTTGACATGGAAAAAATGGCTCCCATGGTGCGAGATCGAAGGCACTTACACCATATTTTCAGGTGCCTATGGTTTACTTAAAAGTATGTTGATGTGAGGATGGATGCGCCAGGTGCACGTTCGAGAGGCGCAACATTCGAGCATTGACACCCCAAACCCGACAGAAGCAAACCCCGACCCGATATTCAAATGGCCATAACTTTTCACAGGGAGCTCAAATTCAGGCAAGGTTGGAATTTTCGGAAATATTACAAGGTCGTCTTTCTTACTACAACTAGATATATTTAATTAGGTGAGAACAAGTTCTTCAAAAATTCAAAATATAGTTAGCCATTTTTTAGGTTTGCTAGGGTTCTCACCTACCGCCATAATAAGTCGAATTAAATACAATCGGAGGTGGTTGGGGTAGATTTTTAATTCCTCTCTTTTCCTCTCTCATTATTCCTATGAATTGTAAGGAGGGGCTTCTTTCTAAAGGTTTGACATTCTTGTTTTGCCCTTCCCTTCTTCTCTTTGGCAGGCAAATTTGTGGAGTTCAAAACTCCCATCTAAAACTCAGTAATGCAACTTTTCCTCTTGGAAATTTTTAGTGTATTGTATCAATCTTTGGAGCAAATAATGCACGTCTCTATTCATTTGCATCCTCCGATATTTCATTGCAAATTTGGTTATCTCAGTGCATGATCTTCCATTGCATTTTAATGGTTTGTGTTTATTGGAAAGACATGTGTTTTTCATTTCTTGGTGCATCACCTTTGTTAGTTTCGGTTTATTTTTATACATGTTCTTACCTTGTCTCCTTGGCAAGTTAGATTAGGTTTTGATTAAACCCTCTGCATTTTTATGTGTGCATCTTAATATAGGAATAGATATGGCCTTTATCCGGAGAGCTTTCCGATTCACAAGGTCCCACACTTGGGAAAAGCTCCATGTTATGCAATCGCACCGAGAGTCTCAACCCATTGAGTTGTAGACATTTATGGGTACTTGTGATTCACCATCAACAGTTCCTTAGATATATCTCAATACATGCTTTGCTATTGTCTAGTGACATTGTTTTGGCTCCTGCATGAACCTAGAAAGATATCTGATGGCAAAACAAAGATCAGTGCAGTATATGTCAAGTAGATGAGCCCTCCAATAATTTTTTTGTAGAGTGTAGCATCTACTTGAGGTGAGTCTTGGAATCTTGAAAGTTGCAAGCATTTTTCCATGTGAGTGGATATAAATTTACAATCAGACATTCTTTACTTTTCTAGGAGTGTCTTGGTGTACTTTATCTGGGAGAAAAAAATGTGATGCTCCTTTTTCCATATTTCCAAGCCAAGAAAGTAATGTAGCAGCCCCAAATCTATCATGTTGAAGGTTCTTTTGAGATCATTCTTCACAATATCAACCTAATCTTCTAAACTACCAGTGATCACAAGATCATCTACATATACAACAAGAATGACAATTTCCTTGCCTATGTTCTTTATATACAAATTTTAATATGAGGGGCTACGAGTGAACCCATGATTCAACGAGTGATTGTCGATCTTGACATATAATGCCCTTGGAGCTTTTTTTAGTCCATACAGCTTATTTGATGAATATATACCTTCTTAGGATGCTCTTCATCAACAATTCCTTCAGTTGGGTCATGCACAATTCTTCTTTCAGATCACCATTTAGGAAAGCACTCTTGATGTCCATATTTTAAATTCTCCATCCTTTTTGTGATGCCGGTGTGTAAACAACTCGTAGTCTTCATCTTCTTAGTGGGTGCAAAGGTTTCCTCATAATCGATTCCTTCTTTCTGAGCATATCCTTTTCCTACAAGATGTGCTTTATATTTTTTGATGGATCCGTCTGCCTTATATTTTGTCTTGAAAACTCATTTGGAGCCTATGGTTTTTTTTCCTGTAGGAAGAGCGACAAGTTCCCATGTCCAATTTTTCATAAGTGAGTCATATTCTATATCCATGGCTTCCTTCCACTGAGGTTGACTGAGTGTTTCACGAATGTTTTTTGGCTCGGAGCTATTAATCAGTGAACTCATAAGTGCAAAGTTTACCTCACTTCTTGTTTGACTCCTTGTTTTGACTCTGGATGATGTATCTGGGAGTTGTTGCAAATGTGATTCCTTGATGGTGCTTTGTACCCACTTCGGATGAGAACCTGGATACTTTTGAAAAGAACTATGTCATTTCCATGTGGATTTATTTGGAGTCACATTCTCCAGTTCTCCAAGGTTAACATATAGCTCTCCTAACAACATTTCTTTTCTCTAAGTAGTCTCCTCTAGCTCATCATCTGATTCAGAGACTAGTTAGTGAGAGGTGGTTGGAAGTGGATCTTTTGTTGATACTATTGAGTCAAAGGATGACTCGTCACAAACCACGTCCCAACTCTCGTAGATTTTCTTTGTCTCAATATCCATGAGATGATATGCCTTTGAGGTAGTTTTTAGCCAAAAAGGATACACAGGAGTATGTTTGGCTCTACCTTCTTTCTCTTCCGAGCTAGGACATGCATGTATGTTGTACAACCAAATACTCACAAATGAGAAAATGATGGATTTCTACCGCTCCATACCTATTCCAGTTGTTTTATTTTGTAGAATATTTGTTGGTGCCCCTCCCCATGATAGCTCGACCCTTCACCCTCTACGCTATCACTTTGCATTTAATACATTGCACACTATGATTTGGCCATGACCATTGATTTCTCAAGGATTCTCCCTCACCGTTGATCTTATGTGAGAGCATGTGATGGCCTATGATCTGTTTAAAGTGCATTAACACTTGTTTTAAAGGCTTGGGCCCTCTCACCTATTGATCTTCTCTGTTTGGATTTATATGAATTGTCGATCCTCTAAGAATGTATTGGGGTCTTTGGTAGATGTGAGCATTGCTCTCATTAATTTATCTCTGTTTCTTTTGATTCACCTGTCGTTTATTTGCTTTACTTGAGTTGGAAAGTGAAATTTTTTTCTAGCCATTAATGAGGCAAACCCTAACTGATTTCACTGTTGATTAGAGTGGTAGTTGGCATGGGTATTTGTGATGGATTCTTAAGAATTGATCTACCCCACCATTTGAATTCTCGCCATCGATTGAGTTAGGGTTACTCAAGAATGTTTGGTTTGGGATATGTAAAATGAAAAAATGAACTCAAGTTCATTTTCCTCTGGTTCTAGTTTGCGGCGAAGATCCTGGGAAAATTTTCAATGCCATTGTTGACACTTTATACGTGATTTCTTCTCTGTCGTGGAGGATTTGTTTCAGATTTCACAAAAGAGGTGAGAGGATTACTTGATCTACGTAAGTCTATATTCTTTCTTCGTACATGCATTATGGAATATTTTGTTGAAAACTTTATTTCTACAACTTTTTTCTTTCACTTGGCCACAATGGATAGGTGTATGAGACTATGTTAGATCCCTTAACTCTGTACTTTCTTTGTATATGCATTACATGGTCCTTTTGGGTGAAGAAACTTACACTCTGTTTGTCATCCTTTTAGCGTATACTTGATTCAAACCCTCTCACTTTGATGTAACCACTATTATTGATCTTTCAGAGCTTCACTTTGGCCTAAAAAAACTTGTTCATATTAATGAAGTGTGAAGCTTCTTTGGGTTGTCGGTTTCCTATCCACTCGGGATTTTATTTATAATCTGTTATTTTGGTGAAGGAACCTTCAATTTGTATTACTCTCTTCTTTCCACTAAGATTTATACTTGAGCTCTTCTGTAATAGCATCATTGACTATTATGGTTGCATTATATAAACTCAATTGGTTCATCTGAATCCTATCCATTAGATGATGGTTTTGTTAAGGTAACTCAGTTTCATCTCATCTATTAGCGAGAGTTTATTCCAAATGTCCTCTACTCTTTGACTAAAATTATATACTTTCAATTTCACTATAATTCTCGATATCTGGTTCTAAAACCTTGTATGTGGCCTCCTAGAAGTTGTAAATAGTTTCTCACTTTGTTGTAATGCCATTAAAAGGCATGAGCCTTGATTAAGATGTTTTGTTGTAATTTCTCCTCTGTATGCTTTGTGTACATTATTCTAGGATTGAAACTATATCCTTTAGGTGTGAAGTAGCATTTTGAGTACTCATATTTCAATAATTCTCTCTGTAAGTCTTTTGTGATCTCCCTTATGAGATATAGCTCCAAGTTATCCCTTTTTTTGGTTATTACAATATGCTTAATTACATTTATCACATTGTTTCTTGTAGCCTTTGAAATTTTTGTTTGAACTTAAACTAGTTCTTTTAATCACTTCTCATAGTCATGTTTCTACCTGATCCCTCACTGTTTGGCCTTTACTGTAACTTTCTTATTTGAGAAATTTGACAGACATGTTATTTCTAATTTTTTTCCACAATTCCTGCATGCTAAAAATTGAAGCTTTGTTGAGATGTTTTCGTCCCATTTTTTTCTTATTAAATATTGGTTCAAGTTACGTAATGTATCACTTCTTTCTTCTTACCTATATTTGCACATTAGATAAACTAGTTAGAAAATATTATGCTTTTTGGCCTCTCTTTTATTCCATAATTTTATCTTCCTTCTCTCTGAATGAGTTAATAATGTATGTTGTTATAGAATAGTGCTTTTATCACTTGTACCTTTAATGCTCATGAAGCTTATACCTCGTGTTGTTAAGAGATCCACCTGCATGAATTTGGAAAGTATAGGAATATGGATCAACCTTGAGCTCAATATTGACAGTATTTCTTTTCTTGTTTTGTAGGAAGAGTGCCATTTACTAAGGAGCAAAGATGAAGATGGATCAAGGCCGGAAATGCATCAACCGAAATGAAATAAACCCAAGGAAATTATGGGTTCTTTAATACTCCTCTATTTTCTTTTTCATACATATGTACCTCTTACTTCAGTAGTTGTAATTTACTTTGAGTTACATCCCATGATTTGTGTTGGAAAATTTTAAATTCCTTATGAATAAAACATTTAATTCTCGAAACTTAGTTGTGTATTTCTTTATACATTTCAGATTTCTATATGGATTGTATGAGGAATTAAACATTTCAATAATATAATTGAATGTCTTAATCTTGAAGGAAATAACCTTAAAAGTACTGTAACTATTAGCGATGAATAATGTATGCTTCTTTCTGAGAATAGTGTTTTTATACATTGTGCCTTTGATCCTCATATAACTTATACCTCATCTTGTTAAGAGATCTACCCGCACAAATTTGGACAAGATATTAATATGGATCAAATCTGAGCTCAATATTGACAATCTTTCTTTTCTATTTTGCAGGTAGAGTGCCATTTGCTAAGGATCAAAGATGAAGATGGAGCAAGGATGGAAATGCATCGAGCGAAAAGAAATAAACCCAAGGCAATGATGGGTTATTTCTATTTTCTTTTTCATACATATGTACCTCTTACTTTAGTAGTTGTAATTTAATTTGAGGTATATCCCATGGCTTGTGTGGGAAAATTTGAAATTCTTTATGAATAAAACATTTAATTATGATAATCTTGAGTTATGTATTTAGTTCTACATTTCATCTTTTTATATGGATTATATGATGAATTAAAAAACTCAATAATATAATTGAATGTCTTAATCATAAAGGAAAGAACCTTAAAAGTTTCTATAACTTTTAGCAATGAACTCTGACTGCTGCAATCTGCAATTATGATTGTTGTTCCAAAACTTAACACTTCATCTATTTTGCACTTTCATGTCTTCATCAAGATAACACATCTATCCTTCAGGATTTGTGTTCTCTACTGAAGATAATCATGAAATTGTAGACTATGTGATCTGTTATGTTTTGTAATAGCACACATAGTTGTAGATTTCATGTAATCATTAATTAATCAAATGGAAACAATATTGAACCGAATGAAACTCCCCTAGCATAGATTCACTTGACTAATGCCATCCATCGTAATGAAGTTTTGATTTTCCCATTTTTCACGAGTTGAAAAATAGTCAATAGGATTGTTTGATGAATTTAACTCATCTTTGATTACTTCTTTAACACTTCAAAAAAATGAAACACTTTTCAAAAGTAATATCAATCATCTTGAATCGCTAAGTTACAACTTTTGATAGAGACAATGGAATCAAAATTCAAGTTACCTTGAAAAACCATTGATGATGATACAAACTTCACAGAGAATGTAATTAAGGAAGGCTCACATTGTTTGAAAAATCTGAATAACAGTCCTTGATATATACAATATAGAAATTACTAAAATTAAATATCAGAGAATGACAAATAAAACAATGACATGAAGAAGACTATACTCAAGAATCTAATAACTCCACCTATGAGCATACTATTTTTTTTTTGGCATTACACCATTGACCAAAGAATAATGAAGAGATATGCATATGTTGAACATATAATCAATAAAATCATGATGACGTTGATCTTAACACTTGGTTTCTTGATATATTCCAATTTTTACACTTTAAGACAGACTTGAGACACAATTTGATGAAAAATAATGATTTAACCTTCTCACCATATAACATGTGACTTATCAGGACATATTTTCACTCAAACTAAGATTTAGGACATGATACAAGTCAAATTACAACAATAACTAGACCTTTATGATACAAAACGCATACACCTACAATAAATCATGAAAATAGGGAAATACTCAGTCTTCATACCTTATAACTTTTGATGTATCCCATAAGCCAATTTTTTTCAACATATCTTGTACATGATCTTGGAATCCATTCAAACACATGTGCTCTTCTTTAACTTGAGAAAACATACTCTTTTGAGTTTTCGTAGGCTTAAAAACATTTTATATTATCTTGATAGCTCTACCATCCTCCTTGAAAATTTTTAAATTTTATATGGTGGGCTGAGAATCACTTCTCTTGACCTTATGATCAATTCTAGCAATAATCTCCTTTTGTTTTAAAAAAATCTTGCAATGTGACCAGATTATTGGCAATTGAAGAAAACAATATTTTTCTTCCTTCTAGGCTAACAAACCCTTAAGTTACCTATAGAATCTTTTGCTCTATGACAATAATCTCAACATTAATAACATTCACCTATGAGGAGAGCTCTATCACTCCTATGAAGCCTCTTTTTGCAATATCTAGCTTTATGACCAAAATCATGGCAAACAAAGAAATAACAATTGAGTGAAGGACCATACCTCATGGCATTGGTTTGTATAACTTAGTTAGACCATATTAGATAATCCTTATTTGTCACCATCTCAATTGGTTTAGTGCTTGGAACAACTTCATTTTCACTCTTTCCTTCAAACCCCAGGCTAGTTTTATCATTTGATTCTTTTTTTCCTTCTAAACACTCATCAATGGCCTTGAAAATATTCTCAAATATCTCATACATTTTCAACTAACTAGTTGCATATTTTATATTTTATTCAAGGGTTTTCAACTTGTCTTTATACCTCAAATAAGCATCTTCCTTCTTCTTTAGGGATTTTGTCAAACATTCAACTTGAGATTCCAAAGTATGGATGGCTTGACTATGATTGGCTTCCATATCCATCACTTGAATTTGATAGCCCTATTATCTCTCAAAAGTGCACCCTTGTTGAGATATGAGAGTAGGAGTTCCCATCTTTATTTATCTCTTAGTTTCATAGATATAATGGAAACACCTCAGTCAATGGGTATACCTATTATTGAGGCAAGTCTCTAGTATAAAGTTTGGTTCTGTATTGATGTATCCTAAATCTAATTTTATGGGGTTTTTAGAGTTTTAAGGAGAAAAATATTTTTGTAACTGAAATTCAAATGGGGTGAGACATCAAAATTATTGAGGGCTTTGAATGAGTATATGCAAAATAAAATTGAGAACAAATTACATATGGATGAACCAACTGTTTTCAGCTTGCTCCTAAGGGAAAAACTTGTATGTTGAGGGAATAAATAATGACAACATAGAGCTAACATGGACACTAAGACTGTATAGAAAACACCAAATTTGCAGCAAGGTAAGATAATTAATTTAGGGAATAAACATTCACAAGAGCTAATAAGAGATACACACCACTGTAAATAATTGGAAAGGCAATAATTGGTTTTCATTCAAGGGAGAAAGTGTTAAAAATATATTTCAGCACTCCTACATCCAAAAAGTCCTCGCTTGTGCCTTTCTCTTGCACAAAATATATAGCAAAAATAATTCACCCACCCCTCCTAAAAATAGGCTACAGTCTGAACTCGCCCATGCATGTTATTTTTATCCTTTATCATGAATAAATAAAGGAATAAAATAATCATGTTGTTTACAATGAGGCAATAATAGCCTTAGTTCCAAAAATACACTTTAGTCAAAGTGTAGTTGACTGCTTTAATTTTGAAATAATAAATAACTTGGGTGAATATTTTAGCTAATTTTAGCCCTTTCTTGATGTGCAAGTATTCTTTTGCAAGTGCATGATCTTTGTCTTCTTCTGCATGATGTGACACTTGTGTTCCTCATCCACTTGCATTGGTATTTAGCCTTCATACCTGTTCTATCCTTTTTTTGCAAAGGCATGCAAAATACACTCCTTTGTTAGGTTAATTATTATTTACCTAATATTATTAATTATGCATTATATAGTTAATTATTTAACTATTGTTATTAATTAAATTTTTTTTTTTTTATGTTTTTGATAAACCATATTTGTCTTATTATATTCATCAATATAATTATTATGTTGTTATAACAATTATATCATTATGTATTTTTTCTTCTGTATGATATTTTGGAATCTTATGTATTTAGGGATATTGTTACAACCGTGCAACTTATTTTCTTGTATCGTATTAAGTTGTACAATTCCTATAACAATTGTAACACTCCATTTTATTTTTGATCCTATTGATTAATATAATTTATAGGTTTTCATCCCTATTCTACTATTGGTACTAGAGTGAGAATCTAGACCTATGAAGCATAGAAGGTGTTGAAAGAGAGAGCAATAGACAAAGAGGAGATTGGTGAAGAATTTGTAGCAAGATATAGCCAAAGTGCCACCTCCTGTAACTTCCTGCACCCATCCCTACATCCCCATAACCTCATGTTCATTCCGGCATTTGGAACACAATTTTTTTGTAATGGTGCACCCCACAATAGGGAAAATTTTCGTAGGCATAGAATTTTTTTTAAAAAAATTATTCATTTTCTTCCCATTAGGGGTTTTATCTCTAATATTAGAAAAGTATTTAGTTACTACTACATTGACCAGTCCACTATCAAATTTGGAGGAATCTATCTTTTCTTCTTGAGGACCATGCTAAGCCCACTTGCAATCGAACCAGATTGAGTTGTTGATTGGTGAGCTACATGTTACCTTCAATATTCATTGGTTGAACATTGGTTTTTGGGGAGTTAAGGAGCTCCATAATGCAGTCCCTGCAATAAAAAATAATGTGGCCAAGCCTTCTATTGCTTCAAAATGAGCCCTCTCCACTCACGTACCTATAACCAAAAACAATGAAGCTCTAAAACCCGCAAGCACACAAGAATCAACGAGCTAAAAAAATAACAATGTGATCAAAGCAAAACAAATAAACTGTAGAAATAAACAAAATCCAACACATAAAACAAAAAAATAATACCTAAAAAAAAAAAGGCAATACATGGGGTTTTCAATCCAAAAAGGAGGAGAAACAAATAAAAAGTGGCGAAGAAGAAATAAAAAGTCATTTTAGTGGCAAAGATAATATTTAGATACATTTTCTCAGTGCCCCAATCCACCAAGTCATAGCCACGTGGATATATATCCTTCTCACATTGCTATTAAATCAAGGTTAGTAGTTTTCATTGTTGTATAAAGCTCTATTCCTTCATTTCTATACCAAGCGCTCATAGAGCCGAGTTGGTAAGTGAAAGCACTTGGGTGGATGAGGTTTGGGGTTCAAACCCCACCCCCAACTTTATTTTTAAACCAATTTGAATTTAGCATCACATTTGGAGAAACCACTAAGTTTGGAGGTGAATTTGGTGGAAAAACCATCACTAAACAACTAGTTACAACTAAACCCACCTCTAAAATTTTAGCGAGAAAAACCCTATTTTAGGGCAAAATTTTTTTCTCCTATCAGGCCTGCTTTTTCTTTAATTCTGAGCAACATTTTCCAAAGGGGGATAGCTAAAAATGCATTTTCAGCTAGTTGTTTATAAATCTTTGAATGTTTTGTCATATTGGGCTACGGAGGCCACTGGGCCTACAAAACAAACAAAATTCCTGCCATTCAGCTTTTTTCAAATTTTTGAATGTAATCATATGCTTCAGGATATTGTTCTAATTTGTAAGATGCCATAGTCAACATAAAACTTTGTAACTACTCGAAACTAGAAGAATATTCTAATAAAAAAGTGAAATTTTGTTCTAAAACACTCACGAGATCATAGATCTCATTCCTAGCATTCGGTATATACATTGCTTCTTGGAATGGCTTAAAGGTAAAGTCGTCGTGACTAATATTGCACCTAACACCTAATATAACTACAAAACCTCATCTAATCATCGTCCCTTTAAATGGATAGGGAGAAATAAAGTCATAATGCATGCACTACAAGCCATACCATTCATCCGTGAATGATTGCATGACATCAATCCAGACCGAGAAATTATTTGAGTATATACCGAACTTACATACGCATATGAGGATATTGTTATGCATATTTTTTCCATGGGTAAAATAGGATCAGCCACAACCCCACACAAGAAGAAGCCATAGAAATCACGTTCAAATCCTGCGCAAACAAGTTGTAGACGAGAATATACAATGGAGTGGTGGGACTGCGAAGACCAAATGACCCCGTAGAAAGAAATCCAAAAAAAGGTTCCATCGAACGAACCCGTACTTCAAATCCAACAGAAAATTAAGAAGGAACTCAGACATGATCTTAAATAGAATAGCGGTCGTCGGAAGGAGGTTGAACAATGTCAAAGGAGCTAGATGCTCAAGAAAAGAAATAAAAAAAGGTTTGAAGTCGTCGAGATCTAAAATGGTTTAGAAGAGGCCCAAAATTGGCTAAGTATGGAAAATACAACGGATGTTACAAAGTGTCAAAGCGGTGCACCTCTAAGATTAAATCCTAAGAGGTAGAATCAAATGAGTGCTAGGTCGCCACATGTCCCAAACCCAAGTACGAGGAAGACTCAATAGGTAAAAGTCAAAGGTGGATAGGGCGGGCCTAAAAAGGACTCATTATAGAAGTACTAGCGGAAGGCGCAAAGTGTCGGTGAGCGTAATTCCAAGATGGGAGCCCAAGGTGAAGACTCAAACTTGCGCTATCCCTCCACGTGGAAAATGGTCAATAGAGGTCAAAAGGAGAGTGGGCCCAAAATGACTAAGTATAGAGTGAAGGTGGAAGGTGCCATGTGTCTTAATGACACTCCTTTAAAGTTAAAATTTTGAGTGGGTTTTCAAATGAGAGCGGGCCTTCCATGTGTCCAAGATACCTCAAAAGGGACAAATTTAGGGTTGAATAGTCAAAGCAGAAGTAGGCCAGTGGAAGGAGTCAAGTGTCAACACGACACTCTTTCAAAAGTAAAATTTGGGGTGGGTTTCCAAATGAGCACCACCCGCCACGTGTGGTAGAGTCTTAAGAGGTGTAGTCGTCCATTGAAAAATTCAAAAGGAAAGTGGAGGTCTCTACGTGTCTCGATCGTCCAACTTCAAAGGTAAAATCTTGGGGTAGTTTTCAAATGAGTGCCAAACCTCCACGTGTCCAGGGTCATACTTTTGACTTGCCAAGAAAAGGGACTCGAATAAAATACAAAGGACCCCCAAGGATCTTACAAGGCAACCACATGTTAGTTTGGCACTATTTGAAGAGTAAGGGAAGAAGCCTAATCTCCAAGGTGCATCAGGCCACCACATGGACCCTATATGTCGACTCTTTAAATATTACACCCCGCAACCTTAATATTCAAATGTCCATATCTTTCTACTAAAGAATGAGATTAAGGTAGAAGAATACATTTTGTAAACATATCAACACCCTCTACACCATGGGAACATAAAATATCATTTATGGCAGGATTTTGTACGTGAAAAATGGGAAAACATCTTCCATGCCATTAATGTAGAATCCAATCTCCCAACTACCGATCTTATTCGATTTGATCCGTTGGGAATCGGAAGTGACATATTATGGGTGTATGTGTAAGAGGCATTGATAGTAAGTGGTTGAGCATTCAAAATGGGATTCAATGCATATCTCACGGTGTTTGGAGTAGGATTAAAAAATTTCCCTCTTCTCTCTCTTATTCTCTCTATATATTGTAATACCTCTCATTTTAAGAGGGGGAGACATTCTGGGAGTAGTGAAACTCACAAAGTCATTTCCCAACTCTATTCGAGTTACGGGCCTTCTCTCGACACCCAGAGAACCCATTTGTGCCTCTAAGTACCATATGTAATAGTCTGTACACCTTACAGAGTGATAAAACCTTGTTTCATGGCATCCTTTAACCCTTAGCATTGTTATGGTTTTTCTATGTTCCTCTCTATCTTGTGTTTTCTCCCAATGCATGTATTTTGCATTTAAAGGTGCAGGATGTCATGCTTCATGAAGTTTCTATGGTGGATCTGAATCTGAGTCTATGTCACTTATGTCCGACCTCTCTTGGTTTCTCTTTTCCATGTTCATTCTCCCTCAACGAGAATATCTCGCACTTCCTTTTACTCGTGTATCACTTTACTTAGTTTAGGCACTTTCACCCTCTCTCTCTCTCTCTGTCCCCTTAGAATGGTTAGATTAGGTTCTACCTGCACCGAATAGCTTGTGGTAGGTAGATTAGGAAGAAAGTACCTGATGTATATATCTCCCCCGTAGATATAGACAAACGGAAGAATATGGAAATCAAAGAAACTCAGACCCCGACATTTATTAGGGTGCAGTTAAGGGCACAGGTAAAAGGATGTCGACATGAAAATGGATGCGCCCTGGCACAGGTTAAGGGCGCAGGTAAAAGGATGTCAACATGAAAATGGATGCGCCCTTGGCACAGGTTAAGGGTGCAGGTAAAAGGATGTCGACATGAAAATGGATGTGCCCTAGCACAGGTTAAGGGCGCAGTAAAAATATGTTGACATGAAAATGGATGCGCCCTAGTGCAAGTTGGAGGCACAGAGCAGGAAATGTCGACATGGAATTTTTAGTGCCTATGGCACACTTAAGAGTATGTTGACATGAGGATGGATGCAGCTAGGCACATCTTCATGAGGCACATCTTCATGAGGCGCATCTTCAGGAGGTGCAACATTTTGAGCGTTGACACCTTGACAAGAAGTAAACCCTAGCGCAGATATTCAAATGGCCATAACTTTTCGCAAGCAGGAGCTCGGATTCATGAAAGGTTGGACTTTTCGGAAAGCTTACGAGCTCCTCTCATCCAACTACCTATCGCTAAATATAATTCACCATTTTTGGGTTTGCTAAGGTTCTCACCTACAGCCATAATGAGATGAATTAAATATAACCTTGAGGTGGTTGGGGTAGATTTAGAATTCCTCTCTCTTCCCTCTCTCATTCTTCCTATAAATTGTAAGGAGGGGCTTATTTCTAAAGGTTGGAAATTCTTGTTTTTCCCCTCCCTTCTTCTCTTTGGCAAGTGAATTTATGGAGCTCAAACCTCCCATCTAAAAACTATAATGCAACTTTACCTCTTGGCATTTTTGTAGTGTATTGTATCGCCTTTAGAGAAAATAATGCATGTCTCAGTGGATGATTCTCAACCCTCTATATGTTCATTTGCATCCTTTTGATCTTTCACTACAAATATAGTTATATGTGCATGATCTTGCATTGCATTTTAATGGTTTGTGTTTATTGGCAAGACAGGTGTTTCTTCATTCCTCTGTGCATCACCTTTGTTAGTTTAGGTTTATTTTTATACATTTTCTTACCCTATCTCCTTGGCAAGTTAGATTAGGTTTTTGAGTAAACCCTCTGCATTTTTATGTGTGCATCGAAAAGAGGAATAGCAACTAGCCTTCATCCGAGAGCTTTCTCGATTCACAAGGTCCCACACTTGGGAAAAGCTCCATGTTATACAATCGCACTGAGAGTCTCAACCCATCGAGTTGTATACATTTAGTGGTGCTGTGATTCACCATCAACAGCTTTGGCATGCCTGGTGGGACGAGAGGTCATTCCACAAGATTTGAAGGAACTTTCAAGAAATTTGGAGTTGGAATTTGCAAGTTTTACAATTTCAGATTTTTTTACCTTCCAGGATGAACTCCAAAATTTATTTTTAAGGACTTAACTTGCTCAAAACAAGTGAAAATTTCACTAGTTGATAGATCAGGGGATAATCTTCAAAAGGGTATTCTTAGATTTTTGAGATTTTAACTTTCAAACTTTCATAGTTTTTAGTATTTCAGTTTTCCCGGTGTGTCGAGCACGTCCCAAGTTCCAACGGGGTTTGTTTTAGGTTTTGTAGGTTGCCTTGCATGACCTGAGTTTCACCTATACCTTTTAGGGATTAGTAGCTACACAACAGGACCCGATAACCGAATTAAAGAACTATATCTTCCGGGTCCTTCAAAGTTTTAAATTCTTTTTTGTCGTCAGTTTGGTGTGTAACTTGACGAGAATCTAGACTTTTGAGGCTCGTTCTCTAACACATCTAAGCGACTCGAAGGGATAGAATTTAGTGGTATAGCAAGACAGTCTCCCAGGTACATGAGAAGAATTTGAACCGGAGTGTCGATACTCGAGAAGAAGGGTTATTTGTCTACTTGCAACTATCACCAGGAAGAAGAAGGAGAGGAAGAAGACCACAAAGATCACCATCTCCACCTAACAGGACTTTATCAACCCCTCCACCTGGTAGACCTTTCATCCAATCAACAAGGGTTCTCATGCCAATAAGAATGGTGCAACAAAACCCTTTTTTCAACTTCACTAGCATCAGGCTACTTGCCCTCAATGCACAGAATCTAGTTCCAATTGCAGCATTGAAGAACATTCCATTTTTCACTAGAGAAAATCATACCACTCCTGGTGATCATGTCAAAGACATTGCTAACGTTTGTGCAATCCATGAGATAAATGAAATGGATGTTGCTGTCAAATTGCTAGCATCTTCGTTCAAAGGGAAGGCATTGCAATGGTTTAGGAGCCTTGGAGTTGGTTCTATCCAAAATTGGAATCAGTTATGCATAGTTCTCCATGAGCAGTTTGGAGAAAAGGGAGATAATTTGTCTCTACTAGAACAATTGACAACTATCAAGAGAGCTCCCAATGAGTAGCTGACTGACTTCAACTTCAAATTTCAAAGGTCTTGGGATAGAATTCCAGTGGTCATTAGGCCAATAGCTAAAGGTGCTTTTCTATATTATCTTAAGGCTTTGAATTCTGATATTTCTATCTTAATTCAATCTATGGGAGGCACAACCTTACCTGCTGCTTATAGCATTTCCATTAGGGCTGAAAACTATCTTATTCAAGCTAGTAAGCTGGCTCTTAGGCATCCCATTTCCTTGTATCAAAACTTAGAAAATCCAAGCGCTAGTCAAGCACCCACTTTGGCTCCTATTCCCACTCCTAGAAATCAAAGTTCAAATGAAACTTCTACTTCATCCTCTAGTGCTTCAAATGAACTCCAAGAGGTCATGAAACAATAGCAAAATTTAGGAAATGAGCTAGTTACACTCAAGAGGCAAAGAGGCCCAAAGATTTAGACCTTCTTATCAGCCTCAAAACTAGCCTAATAGGCAACCATACCAGCCCACTAGGCCACCCAATCCAATTGCAAATCAAAGCCAAGTAAGGCCTCCCGCTAATAGAAAATTTCAACCCTATAACCCCAATGTTGCATCTACTTCTAAAGCATTAGTGCCAAGGTGCAAAAAAACATAGCTCAAGAGTATGATTGGTGTTTCCGATGTAATGAACCTCACAACCAATGTATGTGCTTCAATGGTGCTTTGAACCAAGCCTTGATGGTGACAACTACTTGGCGTAGAAGGTGAAGTGAGTCAAGAAACAAATCAGAATAAGGGACAACTCAATAAAACACACTCCAAATGATTCTACACTTGTGAATTGGCAAGCTAAGGATTTTTGTGGCATGAATCAAACAATTTCTCGAGTGTAGCAGCTAACACAAGATCGAAGAAGAAGAATATTTGTGAAGGGTAGTCATTAACTCCAAGTGATCTATAACCTTCCATCACTCCACAAGGTGTTGGTAAGCAAAATATAGCTCCAAATATGCAAGGACAACCCAAACCACCTTCTAAACCAACTCAAATGCCGCTTGTTTCGCCCATGCAAAAGAGAGGAATGTGCAGCTAAAGGAAAACAAAGAGATCTTTCATCCCCTTCCAACATCATCGATCAAATGAAGAAGACACATGTGAACATTTCAATGTGGGAATATTTATCCATCCCAAGACAAAGAGATCTTCTACAAGCTGCCATGGAGAATTGGTCAACTTCAAACCAAAGAGGTCCATATGCAAGAGAAGGTCCTAGCAAATACTACTCAAATTCTGAAGGGAATCATGGAGGACAACAACGTAAAGTTTTGAAACCCCCTCCATTCTACATTTCATTAATCATTGGGGATAAACTAGTACACAATTGCATGATTGATTCTAGGGCAAGTAGTTCTGTCATGCCCAAGCAAATAGTTGATCAACTGGGTCTCCAATATGAAGTCATATCAAAGGGGGTAGTGCAATTAGATGGGACAGCAGTAGCAATGGTGGGAGTGATTAAAGGTTTGAATCTTACCTTACATGCATGCCCCAACGTTACTATTTTGCAAGATGTGTCAGTGATAGATTTGCCACCACTCTTTGCCCTATGCTTATCAAGGGATTTCACTAGAATTGGAGGCTACTTATCTGTTGACTGGTCACACATGTTGTTCAGAACAAGATATGGTACTAAGGTCACAATCAGATCCGAACCAATTGTAAACTTTCATATTGAGCCTCATACTCCAAGCCAAATCAATGCCAACTATTCAACATTTGATCAAGAAGATTATCCAAGCATAGATGAAGCTGACACCAAAGTTGGAAGCATCCCATATTTGACTCTTGATGAATGGGCAAGCAAGGTACATGCTTTTGATCCCTACCAAGAGGTAGAAGAATCTGAGCTAGGAGTCTATTGCATACATGAAGAAAACTAGCCAATTCCTAGCATCACCAAACCAGACCATAAGGATGACAATGAGGTATGACAGTTATTTTTCGATGGATCAAGGAGTAGGCAAGGTGCTGGAGGTGGTGCAATGTTGGTTTCACCTCAAGGCATCAAATATTATTCAGCTTTCCATTTCCAGTTTTCCTGTTCAAATAACATAGCTGAATATGAGGCCTTCATTCATAGACTTCATTGGTCCAGGAAAAAGGGCATAAAGAACTTGCAGGTGTTTGGAGATAGTGATCTAATCGTCAATCAAGTCGGGGACAACATGCTACAAAGATTGACTGTTGAAGAACTACAAGAACAGGGTATGGGACCTCATTCAGATTTGGAAGCTTTCAACATCGTGTCCATACCTAGGAAGAAAAATGAAGCTGCAGATAGGCTCGCAGGAGTTGGAGCAACATTTGACGTGGTTGATAAAATCAGAAGGGAAAAAACAAAACCACATATGCATGTGATTTTGAGGCCAGTAGTTCCAGATAATAACACAAGCTCAAGGGCAGTGTTTGAGAACGATCAATAGATCATCCATTTTTTACAAGAAGAGGTTGAATTCTCAGCTAGGAATCAGGACAAACTATAGCAACAGTACAGGGATCAAGTAGTGCAACTGTGGACAAACAAGCTTCCTAAGGGTTTAGTAAAATTGGAGTCTATCTTCAAACCTAACGACCAGTTTCATAAGGAAAAGGATAACATACCGGTCAAGAGAGAAGATTCGAAACGATTTTGGTTGGGGAAGGAAAAACACTTCAAATTACTAAAGTGGCCACCGAGTAGGAGAAATCAAATTTCATACACTTTGCAAAGAATTTCAAGATGTCTTCACTTGGAGCTATGAATACTTGAGAGGATTCAATCCAAAGTTGGCACAACATATTATAGAATTGGATCTAATTGCTAAGCCCATTAGGTAGAAGTAGAGACCACCAACCCTCACATCGATCCTCTAATGAAGAAAGAGCTAAACAAGCTAATAGAGGCAAGCATTATATTCCCGATCAAGCACTCAAGCTGGGTTGCAAACTTGGTTCCTGGTCAGGAAGAAGAGCGAAGAAATCAGGTTGTGTGTGGACTTCCGAGACCTCAACAGGGCATCTCTGAAAGACCATTATCCACTTCCTTCAATGGAAAAAATATTGCAAGTAGTATCCGATTCGAGAGATTCTATCTCCTCGATGGCTACTCAGGGTATAATCGATAATGGTGAAAGTAGATGACCAGTTCAAGATGGCTTTCACCACCAAATGGGGCACCTATGCCTACAACAAGATGCCAATTGGGCTATCAAATGCTAGACCCACTTTCCAAAGGGCAATGGATATGGAATTCAAGGGGTTGATCAATAAAATAGTTCTGATATATCTTGACGACATCACTATATTCTCCAAAAATGTAGCGAGATCACCTCTTTCATTTGAGGCAAGTATTTTAGAGGTGTAGAAGATTTGGGGTATCATTGAAACCTAAAAATGCATATTCTTGGCTCATGCGAGGGAAAACTTCTAGGCCATATTGTTTCAAAGGAGGGATTGACGATTGACCCAGAAAGAGTTGAAGCAATTCGAGCGTTGCCATTGCCAAGTCACAAGAAGGCTCTTCAAAGCTTCTTAGGAAGGATCAATTTTGTCCACAGGTTTGTTCCAAACTTTATAGCTCTTGTAAAGCCAATAACACTAATGTTAAAGAAGAGTATGTCATTTAAGTGGACATCTGAAGGCAAGGCAAGTTTTGAGGCAATAAAAGAGGCTATATCTCAAGCTCCAACTCTCGTCAATCCAGACTTCTCCAAGGACTTCGTGCTATATGCCTTCGGTGGTGGAGACACACTTTCTGTAATCCTGGTATAGCAAAACAAAGAAGGATTAGAACAACCAGTTTTTTTCTTCAAAAGGCTTCAAGGAATACAAAACTAGGTACTATTTCATTGAAAAGCATGTCCTTGCAGTGATCGGGAGCTTAAAGAAATTCAAGCACCTAGTCTCAAACAAAAAGATCCAATTGTTGGTCTCTCATGTGGGAGTTAAATACTTCCTTCTAAACAAGGATCTTAATGGAAAAAATGTAGGATGGATAACCCATGTCATGGAATATGACATCAAGATCAAGGTCAAAAACTAGTACATGGAAAAGGACTACGTGAACAACTAGCTTTGAGTCGTCAAGTTGAAGTAGGTGATGAAAAAGAGACTGTCTTGGTACTACAGGATGGTCAAGAACAAGAAAATGATGATGTGCCCACTCCTTGTTGGACTAAGAATATGATACACTTCCTACAGGTAGGCCTATGCCCTCCAGAAATGAGAAAAGTAAAGAGGAGATACTTTAGATTACAAGCCATTCCATATGTGCTTGTTGATGGTGTTTTGTTCAAGAAAGACATCAATGGAGTTCTATTGAGATGCATTGAGACAGGTCAAATTGAGAGGGTGTTACAAAATTTTCATTGTGGAGATTCTGGAGGACATTTTGCCCCACGAGTAATGGCTCTCAAGATAATGAAGGCAGGGTATTATTGGCCCACAGTGTTCAGTGACTGCTATACATCGATAAGAAAGTGTAAGAAATGTGCACTCTTCACAGGCAAAGAAAGACTAACAACGCTTCCATTGCACCCAATTTTGGTTGGCCGACCATTTATGCAATGGGGATTGGACTTCATCAGGGTCATCAATCAAAACTCAAGCCAAGGCCACAAGTGGATTCTCACGAAATGAACTATTTCACCAAGTGGACCAAAGCAATAGCGCTTAAAGAAGTAAATGAGTCTAACATACTAGAGTTTTATGAAGGAATAATGACCGTGTTCGGTGTGCCACCATTATCATATCGCATACAATGCATTGGAATTCATAGCTTCCAATATTATAGAATGGGTTGTCAAGAATGGAATCTATTTGAACACCTCTTCAAAATTATTACCAGCAGGGGTAATGGACATGCAGAGTCCACGAACAAGAATTTACTAAGAATCATTAGAAGAACTCTAGATGAAAACAAAAGGACATGACATACCAAGCTAAAATCAACATTATGGGCTGACAGAATAACACCAAAGAGGTCTACAAGTAATTCCCCTTAGAAGTTGGTCTATGGGAAAGAGGTAGTATTGCCTATATCATTAGAACTGCCTGCATTGGAGCTCATGAAGTAGTTGGATTTGGCTGAGTTTGAACCAATGGGGGCCAGGTATGCAAAGTTGATGGAATTGGAGGAAATTATAGAGCATGTAATTCAAATTATTGAGAAAAATCAGGCCTTAGTAAAAATATGGTTTGATAAGAAGGCAAGAGCAAAGACCTTTCAGGAAGGGGTCCTAGTTCTGAAATGGGATGCAGATCGGGAAAAACAAGGAAGGCATTCCAAGTTTGATGCCATTTGGAGTGGACCCTACATGGTCATGGGATGTAAAAGTAGTAATGCCTTCCAATTTTCTATACTTTGGATGGAGAAGAACTCCCAATTCCGGTTAATGGAATCTACCTTAAATATTACTACTAAGAGGAAAAGGTTTACCCTTGTAAATATTAGCCTAGTTTTCAATTCCTCTTAGTGCTGATGCACATCGTCTTGTTGTAGTTAGGTTTCAATTTCCTAAGTGCTTCAAAGACAGTTTTGTTGCTCTCGGGTTGAATTTTTACAGTTCAAAGCATGCTCTTGGAGAAGGAGTTGCGGTATCGGGCTTGGGATCGATATCAAGTTGGTTTCAGGTTATTACTTATGACTCCATGCCCAATGGATTGCTAAAATGCCACTGATCTTCTACCTAGCAGGCGAGTGTGATCCCATTGAGTCCCAAATTTTTGTATATATCTCCCCCCAAGTAGATATAGACAAACGGAAGAATATGGAAATCAAAGAAACTCAGACCCTAACATTTATTAGGGTGCGGTTTAAGGGCACACGTAAAAGGATGTTGACATGAAAATGGATGCACCCTGGCACAGGTTAAGGGCGTAGGTAAAAGGATGTTGACATGAAAATGGATGCACCCTAGCGCAGGTTAAGGGCATAGGTAAAAGGATGTCGACATGAAAATGGAAGCACCACAGCGCAGTTGGAGGCGCAGAGCAAGGAAATGTCGACATGGAATTTTTATAGCCTATGGCGCACTTAAGAGTATGTTGAAATGAGGATGGATGCACTAAGGCACATCTTCACGAGGTGCATCTTCACGAGGCGCATTTTCAGGAGGTGCAACATTTTGAGCGTTGACACCCTGACAGAAGCAAACCCTGGCGTAGATATTCAAATGAGCATAACTTTTCATAGGGAGCTTGGATTCACGCAAAGTTGGACTTTTCAGAAATATTACGAGGTCCTCTCATCCAACTACCTACCACTAAATAAAATTCACCATTTTTGGGTTTGCTAGGGTTCTCACCTACCGCCATAATGAGATGAATTAAATATAACCTTGAGGTGGTTGGGGTAGATTTAGAATTCCTCTCTCTTCCCTCTCTCATTCTTCCTATAAATTGTAAGGAGGGGCTTATTTCTAAAGGTTGGAAATTCTTGTTTTTCCCCTCCCTTCTTCTCTTTGGCAAGTGAATTTGTGGAGCTCAAACCTCCCATCTAAAAATTGTAATGCAACTTTGCCTCTTGACATTTTTGTACTTTATTGTATCAATCTTTGGAGAAAATAATGCATGTCATGGATGATTCTCAACCCTCTCTTTTCTCATTTGCATCCTTTTGATCTTTCACCGCAAATCTAGTTATCTCAGGCATGATCTTGCATTACATTTTAATGGTTTGTGTTTATTGCCAAGACAGTGTTTCTTCATTCCTCGGTGCATCACCTTTGTTAGTTTACGTTTATTTTTATACATTTTCTTACCCTATCTCCTTGGCAAGTTAGATTAGGTTTTTGAGTAAACCCTCTGCATTTTTATGTGTGCATCTGAACAGAGGAATAGGAACTAGCCTTCATCCGGAGAGCTTTCCCGATTCACAAGGTCCCACACTTGGGAAAATATCCATGTTATGCAATCACACTTAGAGTCTCAACCCATCAAGTTGTAGACATTCAGGGGTGTTGTGATTCACCATCAATAGTACCATCTTTTTCTAGAGGTCTATCTTAGGTTTTGCAAGTCCCACACTTGAGAGATTGTCGATGTTGTGTAATCACACTTAATGACCAACCTCACAATCGGGCCATTCAAGTGTGCTTTCATTCTACACTAACAGCTTTGGCATGCCCAATGGGAAATTGAGGTTAAATCTTCCATCTTTCTAAGGTATCTCATTACAAACAATGAATTATATACCACATTTTGACCACACTAATCATTTTGGCATGGACAGTGGGACAAGTCTCAAAACACCTTACCACTTCATCTTAGTAGATTGATGTGTTCCTGTTAAGGGTCAGCCTTTTGAGGTACTTTCAAGAACATCTAGAGACTCCATCTAGTCAATAACCCATCCTCTGAGTTATAGAAAATTTCCATCCATTTTTACTTGTTTTCATGCATTTTATTCTTCCATATCTTCAATTTTCTCCCATTTCATGAAGTTGTGAAATCATGACTTCATTCCCTTCATGGAATTCACACCTACGGCAATCATGCAATCCACCTCTAATGCATTTTCCAACTCCTCTAGATTACAACTATGGTTAGATCCAAATTCATTATGCTCACCCATATGAGCGTGGTCAAAACAAGTTTGGCCATGGAGCTTATCATGAACAAGGGTATGCATACAATGACAATACAACAAGTGGAAGATGCTATCTTTTTGGACAATATTGAATGAATGGAGGCTATCATGGTGAAATCTAGGGTTACAACACAAATAAAGGCATTTAAGATTAGTTACAGAGCACCTTGTCCATGGGAAGGCCCCTTTCTAAGATACTACAGCCCTTAGAAGAATCTTTACTTCATGGTTGAAGTGCAGCCTCAACTTACATAGTGGATTTAAGACATTGAGGCTTATGAGAAATGTGCGAGATAGTGTTGTTAATGGGTAATTCAATCACCAGCTCACTATCCTTCTTTTTCTCTTCCTCAATCTTTATCATTTCATCGAGGCAAGAATCAACCTTCCCACCCGTTGCCCAAGTGTTTATTTCTCTTCTCCATCTCCTAATCTTCCACCCCATTTAAATTCTTCACCTCTTTCCTTTCCCAAGTAGTCATTCCCTCAAAAGAAACAAGAATTTCCACCTCCCTCCCCACCACATATAATTACAACGCTGGTTGAGCCCCAACCTATCACTCCTCTTACTTTCCCAAGTCCATGTTGGGAAGAAACCCAAGAAACCAGTCAAGGAGAACAAGAGGAGGAGCCCAAAAATAAGAAATGACATAAAATCAAGATTTTGGCTGCCAAATTTGGGTTCACAAAAATCCCCTTGATGGTTAAGCCAATAGAGGAGGTCAAGGTTGAGAAGCCGTGGTGGTGAGGCCGAGTTTACAGTAGAAAAAAGATGCTGATCTAATCCAAGCTATAGAACTAGTTTAAGAGGAAGAACAATCAGCTCCAATTCCCATTGAAAAGGAGTAGATGGGAGAGATCAAATCAGAGTTGAAGCCACCGAAAGAAGAAAGCATCATTGAAATCATTTTTCTTTCATTTCAAGGGCCTGATTTGAATGATGAACCCATAATGGAGGAGGACCACATAGTTTAAACGCTCCAAGTGTGGAGTAGGCTATAGAAGAACCTTCAGCTTCTTCCTTCCATTTCATCCCCTTCAAACTCAAATTTCGAAGAAGATTTTGAGATTTCAAACTTCGTGTTTGAAGTTGAAGGGATCCATGGTGATAAAATTACAGATTAGGAGGACATCATGGAGGAGGTAGAGCACATGCAATAGGACATCAAGGAGGTAAACTTTTTGTCGGACTTAGAAGATGGTTTGATGGAGAGGATCTTGAGGAGATAACATCATTTATTTCCCCATCAACCACCTTCCAAGCATATGAGATTATTGCCATGAAGGAGGACATTCAAGGATAACAACTTGTACTTCATAATAGCTCTCTCGAGACCAAGGTTGGAATATATTGATCTTCCATGTTCTTCATAGGAGAAGGAAGACAAAAGAAAAGAGGATGTTATCATCTCTCTCACACCATCCATCCAAGAAGGTCAAAAAAATAACTTCATTTTTTGAGTTGAAATTCGAGCAAGGGGCACATCTATAGGATCGATCGTGCCCAATCAGTACTTGGCTTCATTTGAGCCAAGGGAGAAGCCAAAACTAGTCATTCCTACTTCAGGGTATGAGGATGAGTATCAAAGAACCAAGGGTCATCATCAATACTTCCAAGAGTCTAACGTAAGTCATCTTAAAGAGGTATTTTCCATTAATGATGATACCTTGATGATTTGGGTGAAGGATGGGCTCATAGTCGAGTTTTCACTCATACAGCAGCCATATTTAATGTCAAATCATTTGCATGGCTGCCCCTCTTGAGAAAGGGAAGCTACTTTTCCCTTCCGTAGTAGGCTTCATTTAGCATTCTTTCTCTCTAGCTGGTGTAGGAGTAGGAGTAGACTTTGTTTCCAGTAGAAGAAGTGTTTATGCACACTCTGTATGTCTCATTTGAGACATGTCTAATTTGGTCTTTGTAAATAAGTTTTGTTCATTTTACTCCAAAGGTGTATAAGGATAGGCTCTTAAGTATTCGTGGCAAAAAAGGCTCATAGTTATTTGTAATAGTTTCTAGCTCCAAAAAGATGCAAATGTAGAGCAACTAATTCAGTTTTGAGATAGTCCATTTCGTGGGATAGATAAAATCCCAGTCAAAACAATTTTCTACTCTCCGAAGCCTTGTTTCAAGGTTTCTCATGAAAATTGAGAGTGCGGACGCGTGATCGGGTTCAAGGTTAGGTAGATGCCAAGAAATCCGGGAAGTCGGGGTCTATTTTAAAGAAATGTCACTATCGAATATCATTCTTGACTTCTTACCAAATTGATTCTTCAAGGCCACTTTGGTCCATTCATCTAGCGGAAGATATCCCTGCGAGTCACCAAATTATTATCCATATTTTTCCCTAGGTAAAATAGGATCATCCATGGCCCCGCACAAGAAGAAGCCAAAGAAATCATGTTCAAATCCTATAAAAATGTTGCAGAGGGACTTTACAATGGAGTGGTGGGGCTGCAAAAGATAAAATTACCCTATGTATAATGAAATCCAAAAAATGGTTCCGTCGAATGAGCCCATCCTTCAAATCCAAAAAAAAGGTAAGGAGGAACTCAGATAGGCTCTAAAATAGAAAAACAAGGTTGGAAAAGGATGTTGATGAGTTTCAAAGGAGCCGGAGGATCGAAGAAAAGAAAAGGAAAAGGTTTGAATTCATCGAGGCTCAAGTGCTTGAAAAAGACCCAAAATTGCCTAAGTATGGAGAAGACAGCGACGCTGCGCTTGAAGTGTTAAAGTGGTGCACCTCTAAGATTAAATCCTAAGAGGTAGATTAAAATGAGTTCCAGGGCCCCATGTGTCATAGACCCAAGAAGGAGGTAGAGTCAACAACTAAAATTCAAAAGGCGGGCCTCAAAATGGACTAAGTATAGAAGTGCTAGCGGAAGCTGCCGAGTGTCGGCTTGGCATAATTCCAGATGGGAGCCCAAGGCGGAGACTCAAACTTGTGCCAACCCTCCACATGGAAAATGGTCAACAGAGGTCAAAAGGAGAGTGGGCCCAAAAAAACTAAGTATAGAATGCAGGTGGAAGGCACCACGTGTCTTAACGACGCTCCTTCAAAGGTAAAATCCTTAGTGGGTTTACAAATGAGTGCGGGCCTTCCACATGTGATCCGTAAACTTATACTTTGGAATTGTATGAATCACATAAATATGCTGTCCCGCTTTAACTTTGGAAAATTATAGTTTGACCGAAAGATTTAGATCTTTGGGACTGATTTTCTACTACTATAGAAAGGAAATTGTAGAGAAGAAAACAAAACAACTTCAACACCAACAATTTTTATCCTAGAAACCTCCAAGGAGAAAAAACAAGTCGAGAAGGGTAGCTACTATTTCTTCCCACTTTTATTGGTCTAACATAGAAAATTACAGATTACAATAAGTATGAAAAGAAGCAACAATGTAAACCTTCTCTCCAATTACTTGCTTGCTCTGTTTCTACACCTTGCTTCTACAATTCATTTCTAGCACTGAAGATCTTTGCTCACTACTCTCATTACTCTCTTTTCTCAATCTCAATTCACCTTTGAATGTCTATCCTCTTGCTCCTTTCATGCATTTATAGGCCTTCCCATGTCCTCCCGTGCACTGGAGGATGTGAAAGGGCATGGAAGGGAAGAGACATGGTTGGGTGCTTCAAATTCACGTCCATTCATGCTCCATTCTTATTTTCTATTCAAAAGTGCTAGGACTACCGTGCTTGAGTATACTAGAGGTCACATTACCACCAACCTAGATGGTCGGTGGTTTCCAGATCGCACCTTGTAGGGTGGCGCTTCTCGCTTCCACTCTACACGGAGCGGTTCCTTCCAGAACCTCCGTATACCTCAATTTATTTATTTTTCCTTCTTCTTCTTCTTGGTGCTGATGAAACTGATGAAGTGGTGTGTTTTTCTAGATCCCTATGGATCAATGTGTCCTAGAGACCTCAAAAGGGAGATTCAGGGTTGAATAGTCAAAGAAGAAGTAGGCCGAGAGAAGGAGCAAATTGTTAACAGATTCGCTCTTTCAAAAGTAAAATTTGAGGTGGGTTTCCAAACGACCGCCAACCCACCACGTGTCCCAGAGTCCAAAGACGTGTAGTCGGCCCTTGAAAAGTCCAAAGGCAAGACAAGGTTGCCACATGTCTTGGTCGTGCAACTTCAAAGGTAAAATCTAGGGGCAGTTTTCAAATGAGCACGAAGCCTCCACGTGTCTAGGGTCGACTTTTGGCCCGCCAAGCAAAGGGACTCAAGGAAAATACAAAGGACCCCCAAGAAGCTTTTAGAGGCAACCACATGTCAAGATATAGCACTATTTCAAGACCAAGGGCGGGCCAAATCTCCAAATGGCGCCATGCCACCACGTGGACCTTGTATGGAAGACTCTTTAAATATTGCACCCCACGACCTTAATATTCAAATTTCCATATCTTTCAACTGGAGAATCATATTTTTGTCGAGTAGACTTTCATGAAATGTCTTGATGACCTCTACACCATGGGAACGTAAAACATAATTTTGGGTAGGCTCTAGTAGGTGAAAAATGTGTGAAAGTCTTCTAGGCCATTAATGTAGAATATGATCTCCCCAACTACCAGATCTAATTTTATTTGTTCTGTTGGGGAACCATAAGCAACATATTGTGGGTGGATTTGTAGGAGGCATTGATATTCAGCGGTTGAATTTTCAAAATAGGATTCAATGCATATCTTTGGGTGGTTGGAGAAGGATTCAAAATTTTCCCTCTTCTCTCTCTTCTTCTCTCTATGTATTGTAATACCTCTCATTTTAAGAAGAGGAAACATTCTCGGGTGTAGGAAACTCTTTCATAGTTGTTTCATGACTCCATTTGATTTGCATTCCTTCTCTCGACAACCTGGATAACACATTTGTGCCTTTGAGAACCACATGTAATAGTCGGTGTACATTACGAGCAATAAAACCTTGTTTCGTGGTGTCCTTCAACACTTAGCATTGTTCTCGTTGTTTCCCTATGCTTGTTTATCTCATGTTTTCTCCATGTGTATGTATTTCACATTTGTAGGTGCAGGACATCATACTTCATAGAGTTTCTATGGAAGATTTGGATCGAGTTTGTGTCACTTCTATCCGACCTATCTCAGCTTCCTCTTTTCCTTGTTCTTTCTCCCTTAACAAAATATCTCGCACTTCATTTTCTGGTGTATCCTCACTCGGTGTAGGATCTTTCACTCTCTCTCTCTGTTCCCTTGGAATAGTTAGATTAGGATAGATTAGGTTCTACCTTCACTAGAGTAGCTTTTGGCATGTACATTAGGAAGAAAGAATTGGATTTCTTCGAGGTACATATCGGGATTTGAAAGTCCCATAACTTGATAGATGGTCCCATGTTGTGAAATCACACTGATTGCCACCTCATAATTGGGCCATTCAAGGGTGCTATGATTTTACACTAACAAATATTTCTTTGAGCCGGTTTGAATAATCACATAGACCCCTTTCAATATTGTCTTGGTACCACGTATTAAACTCTTTCACGTATGTTAATGCCTCTTTCACATACCACCGGGCATATGGAAAGGAGAGCTTCTTCAACATACCATTTGGTATATTAGAAGGGTGCATATATAGAAAGGTTCATTATATTGGAATAATGGTATATAGATTAGGAGACCTTATACCTAGAGTGATAAGAACCTAACCTGTTAGTGTTCACTGCGAAATGCCCACCAATGCCCCCAAATATTTTCTTTTGAATTCAACAACCACTTAGAGGAAACAACTATGCTACATGGAAGAAGAAAATAAAGACATGACTGGAGTTTGAAGAGATCTGGCCTATTGTGATTGGTACATTGACCAGATATACTATTGATACAACACAACAACGACAATTTGATAAATCAGATTAGAATATCAAACTCATCATCTTGGTTGGATTATCCGATGATGTGCAACTACACATTCGAGATGAAAAAATAGAAAAAGAAGTGTAGGATAATTTGATCACAGATATCGTGCCAAAAACAAGAATGTCATATTGAATTAGCAAAGTCGGTTACACACACTTTGAAGTTCAAGAAGAATGATAAAATTGAATATTTCTTAAGATGGTTTACAGATTTGAGGGATTCACTTCTAGCATTGGGAGAAGCGGTCATAGATGATGCTCTCGGTGAGAGCACTCCCTCTTCTTACCACATTTTTTCACAACACTAAACTTTTCATATACGATAGTTAGTTTTGACAAACTAGTAATCCTACTACAACAAAAAGAAGCCATGAATAACAAGGATGATGAAGAGGAGAAGGCAATTTATTCTCATCAAAATGGAAAGAAAGGAAAAGTAAAAGGAAAACCTAATTCCTATCAAAATTCTCAACATTAGAATCAATATCAACATAAAGGGGACAAACAATGAAGAAGCATTGTCCAATCTGTAAAAGAGGACATTAGTTGAAATATTGTTGGTATAATACATACAAAAAGGTTCATCAAGTAATTATCGACCTCAACACCAACAATCTCACAAGGGACATAAAAACTACAATCAAGGTCAGATAAAGGGAAACTAGAAAAGAAGACCCCATCAACAAGGAAATATTGTTGAACAATAAGAACATTTAGATAATGAAGACTTCTTGTACACTTCTCTTTCAAGTAAACTATCCATTTCATCTAGCGATGTCTGGTATGTTGATTCATGAAACACTCAACACATGACTCACCACATAGAATGGTTTACTTTGCAATGAGGGACATGTCTTCGCAAAACCATGTTTCATTGGGTGATGATTTTTCATATACAATTCGGGGATTGGGAACATTTCTATACCCCTTGGTTCACACAACTGTAGAATATCACATGTCTTATATGTCCTTCGGTTAACTAACAATATGATTTCATCAGTCAAATCCTTGATCAAAACTTAAAAATTGAATTTTATAGTCATTCCTAAAGAAAATGTGTTTGATTCAAGACAAATCACAAGGCTCGAAAATATTTGTAAACTCCTCAAATGTGGAATGCATGTTCCACTTGATTTTTTCCATAGAGATGATCGGGCACTTGTGGCTAAGAAGTCTACCTCAACATAATTATTGCATTGAAGACTTCGTCATGTTAGTTTTAATTATCTCGAGACACTTTGCCTATGTAATATGGTACATGGGCTACCATCTCTTGAAAGGATACAAACAAGTTTCCTCACTACCTAGCAAGTAAACAACCTAGATCCTCATTCCGTAGAAATGTACATATCGAACTCATGGTAAGCTTGATTTGGTTCATACCGATATTTGTAGTATGGTGCAACTAATTCATTATGGATTTATGTATGTCATGTTATGTGTTGACAATTACTTTAGAAAAATGTGGATTTTTTGTCTTCGTAAGAAAAGTGAAGCTTTAGAAACCTTCAATAAGTTAAAAGTAGCTATTGAGGAATGAAATTGGCCATCACATCAGAACTCTCCATCAAATCGATGGGGTAATTCACAATAATGAGTTCAAAGACTACCTACAAGCTCACGTGATTCGTCGACAAATTCCTCCTCCACACAAACCCTGTAGCGGAATTGTGTTGTTGAGAGAATAAATCATACTATCATGGAAATGGTGTGATGCATGATCGATGATTAAGGATTACAAAGACATTCATGGAAGTAGAAACAAAGACAATAGTGTATTTGTTGAACGAGTTCCCACAGCTTTCCCTTGACGAGTAACACCACAAGAAACATGGTAAAATTAGAAACCATTTATTGCACACCTTAGATTATTCGGGTGCAAATAAAGTATGCACATAACCAAGAATAATAGAAATAAATTACACATGAAATCATAGAAACTCGTCTTCATTGGGTATAGTGAAGAGACTCTTGTGTACAAATTTAAGGATCCAAAGACTAGAATAGTCTACACCAACAAAGATATTGAGTTGTTTGAGAAGAAGGAAGCAGAGTCTCGTCCTCCAGACTCAACCGATGTCGATTCTTCACCAGTTGTAAAACCTGAAGTTGAGGTTCCCATAGATGATGAAAGTGATGATGGGGATGATTGTGTTGATCTGATAGACCCATGACCCACGGGAACAGTTCGAGTGTATGCCCAAGTTGTGTACTAGCACATTAAAAGATGTAATAATGGATGCTCATTGGATACATCCATTCTGGAACAAAAACTCACAAAAAGCAAGAGAAGAAGTTAAATTTACTTTGATGAGTAGAGTTATTGAGTCTGATCAGCCCTCTAGAGTTTGATGAGGCCATAATATGTCTAATTAATGTATAATATATGATCTCATCATACTCTCCTTTTGATTAAAGTTGATTGCATTGTGTCACTTTTAGTTGATTTGATATGAGTTACGATGTAACTATCTATCTTAGAAATTGATTGTGATCCTAATGTTAAAAACTCGAAATTCCTAACATAGTGTGTGTTTAAATTCGGTTTTGTAATAAAGCGGGTCTAATCAATCGGGAATTGAAGCGGTGGCATTCAAGTATATTTTTGATAGTGTCTGTTCCTACAAAGCTTAGTTTTAGAAATTCCAAGCTATTTCGGAACTCCATCACATATTCATCATTTAGTTCCAGAAATTTTGGACTTAGTTTTGGAACTCCATAATTTAGTTCCGAAATTTTTGGATTTAGTTTTGGAACTCCTAGGGACAGCTTCAAACTCTCTCAGGTTGGTGCTTAACAATCTCCTATGGTTCTGGAACTTCTCCAAAGTTCCAGAACCGATGGGAGTTATCTATTTTAAACCACATCTAGATATTTTACATCTACAATCATGAAGGATGAGAAGATTTCTGAACGTAGATCCAGGAAGAGTTATCCTACAGCTATATGATCAACCACCATTTGACTCAACATCTATTCTCGGGCATGCTTCGATTTCATCAAAATCATTAAGACATCTATAAAAATGTATATAAAGTAAACCCGCATTAGATAGAGATATAGAAGAAGATATATATAAAATAGAGAAATAGATTTAGTATCTAGATCCAATACGTTTTGTAATACTAAATTTTTTTATCAACAAAATAGCCATTCTGATTTGAGAGAATTCGAGTTTTTAAAATCTTGATTCAAGGAGCAAGGGCCCACTCCCCCAAGGACCAGGATATTCATTTATTTGGTATTTATATTTCTTTAACAAATAGCTTAGATCTGTTAATTTTGTATTGCTTCAGTTCTTTCAATTAAATTATGTTGCATACTTGTTCCTACAGGTGTTTAGATAAATCTTTATATTTCTTGCAATTTTTTCAAGCATTTTAATATGAGTGTTTTCTTTCAAAAGCAAGAGTGTTTATTTTCCAATAGCAAGTGTGTTTCCATTTTGAATGGTGTGTTTCCTTCCAAAGCAAGATTTCAGTGATTTTTATCTTCAGCAATTTTTTATAGTTTTATTTGAATAAGGTTTTACCAAGAAATCCTTAAGACATTAAAGAGATCCCCCATAAAATATAAAAATAGTTACAGCCAACTACTAGATCAGTTAAAGTACTCTTGTTGCATATAGCTTTAGACACACCCCTGGTTTGATATGACATCAATAAGAAGTTCATTAAATGAAGGGAATGATGACACCCATCATTTTTCGTGCCATTACCGGTGAACACCACTTGGAATTTTCTAATTAAGAGTTAGCAAGAGCAAAAAAACATAAATTTAGTAGTTAAAGAATCTTCCCTACTATATCACAAAATATATGAGTAGACCAAGAGACTCACGGGTAGATTCCTTCCCAAAATTTTCTTCACAAGAATTCATAACATCCTCTAATCAATGTAAGAAAATTGATCAAGAATTGGAGGCACCACCATCCCCTATCAGACAAGAAATAGAATTACCATTGTTGGAATTCTTAGATCACTCACCTGAAGGGAGTAGAACTTTTAGGATAAGGCTTATTAACCAAGATCTATTGAGGGTAAGTTTTGATTCTCAATTTAGTATTCAACCTCCTACTCCTGATTTTTCACCTTCCACAAAGCATACAACTTACCACATTGATTGGGAGGAAAATTCAGAAATTATTTTTGAAATGGCACAAGAAGTTGAGGGAGTACCGATAGGACCTTTACTTATCCAATCCAATTCGGATATGATGACACATCAATGAAAAATATCTCACCTACACATTTACCCACCTTCGAGGGATGTCATCTAAATATCCCGACCAATTTTTATTTTAATTCAACGTACTATGTTAGACGTATGATTATAAAAAGATAATCAACAACTCAAGTTGTTTTCATCCACTTTGAAGGATGCAGCAACAAGATGGTTCAAGGGATTAACATCTAACTATATTATCAATTGGGCATAAATGGAGACTGTCTTCCTAGATAAATACCAATATTATTGCAGAGGGAGAAATAGGAAGGGACAATTCTTTAAAATCAAGTATGAAGAGGATGAAAACATAGAAGACTATTTAGATAGATTCCTCTTTGTTAGCAAAAGATGTGGATTTGTTCTTATAAAGGAATTAAGTAAAACTATTTTTGTCAAAGGTTTGGATGACGAATCTAGAAAATCCCTTAACTTCATAAGAGGGGGATATTTATTAGATAAGAATGAATGGAATTAAATATATTTGCAGAAGTTATTCCAGAACAAGAGGTGGATCTAGAAAGGGAAAATTAGTAAAAAGTTTGAATCTAGATATGAACAAACTAATGGATGAATTAGCAAACTTTAAAACAAACATTTTAGTGCAATTAACCTCTATTATGGATGGATTACAAGCTAAAGAAAATTCCAAAACTGAACCATTGTCTTTGTATTGTCATAGATGCAGGAAGAAGCATGCATTAAGAGCTTGTCCTTTGGATAAAATAGAAATGTGTCTTATTTGTGAATCTAAAGAACATGATACTGATGTTTGTTCTTTACTTCCTATCATTAAAAATTAGCTTAAACAAACTAGTGCCTCATCGACAACTGAAGAATTGAATTTTGTTCAGAAACAACCTAACTAAGGATAGTTTATGCCAAGATCAGCTCCTAATCCATGGACAATGCCATGGGTTGCTCAGTAGTACCAAAAAACTAGGGACAACCACCTTGGGTACCTCAACCAACTTGAAACCCTCAAGATTATGCAAATCAAGCCTAGTATGCTTAGGGACATCAACAACCATGGGTTGGTCAAGTAAATCCTTATGCTTGGTCATAACCTTGATAAAACCCTAATTATTCCCAAGGAAGAACATATCTAAATCAGAATCAATAGGCAATCATGGGATCCCCTTCACAGAATACACAAACTGAGAATGTAGTCCAAACACAAATGCCAACATAGCCAGTTAACAAACCCCATAAACAAAAAAACAACTCCTATTTATGGAACAGAACCTGAAAAATCAGTTGATTTACATGCTATGTATTGTCAGGATATTCAAACTAGATCTTGAAAAATCATTAACAGTCCACCCCTTATAATCATTGAAATGACAAAATAAAATGAAAACTCTATCATTGTTGTTCCAAAAGAGGAGATAGAAAGAAAAGAAAAGGATTCAGATACCAACATTACTGAGACTCCATTTCCCGAGAGATTCGAGAGAAGATATAGAAATCGAGTCCGAATTGGTTCAGAATTAATGAAATTAAATATTGAAATACCACTGTTACAAGCAATTAAAGATATTCCAGAATTGAATAAATTGATCATAATGTTATGCATGAAAAATCCTAGAAGAAAGATACAGTATCCTAAGACTATCAAAGTAGATGGGAAACTTGCTGATTTATTAGCAGGAAAACTACTACTTCCCAATTACAGAGATCCTGGAAGTCCTATTATTTCTATCTCTATATGAAATAAGGAAGTACATAATGTTTTGATAGATTTGGGAGCTGATATTAATGTAATGACAGTGGACACTCTGAAAACATTACCATTAATAGGTATACAACGTAATAATACCATATTGTAGATGGCAAATCAGTCTGTAGTAAAACCAAAAGGAATTATTGAAGACGTGGTGGTTATGGTAGAGTCGTGGGAATATCTAGTTGAATTTCTTATATTGCAGCCAAAAGGTAAAACATTAGGTTATCCCATTATTTTGGGAAAACCATGACTAGCTACTATTATCGCTTTGATATATTATAGGTCGTGTGATATGAAAATCTTGAATGGTAAGAACTCTAAACAAATTTCCTTATATCCTACTACACAACCTTTCACTAATAGTCATGAACAATTGTGGGTTGATTCTCCTAAAATTAATAAGAAAAAATTATCTTCATTGGCTATGATCACATTACAGGATCATGTAAGAGAAGTAGAAGGGATGATTAATTCACCATTGGATGAGAACCTATTGTCTTCAAAGTGCAATCGAAATAGTTCTGGAACCCATGAAATTAGTTCCAAAACCCGTGAACTTAGTTTCGAAACCCATGGACTTAGTTCAAACATACGGATATAGTTAAAACCACGACAACAACAGCTTCTCTTTGATTGAAAATGATTTCTCTCCGAAGGAATGATATTTCTCATGGGGAGAGGATGAATTAATAGATTTAGTCTCAAGTACATCAGGAAGTGGTGAAGAATTTTTAGAAAGTAGCAGTGATGAGGAATTTGGCCTACAAAGAGATAAGTATCATAATTCTCATTACTTTCCTCTTTCTAGCATTCTGTCTCCATGAAAATTTTGAGATGTTGCTAAAAGGCATATGTTGTTACCACATGCATTTCCATTAAATACTTTAATGAATCCCTTTCCACAAAACAATTCATCACATATTAGAACTAAACATGTTGAAATTCAACTAGGTAAAACTTTAAATATTAACAAATGGTTGAAAAATGATGAAGAAGCTAAATTGTTTGATGTTCTAGAAAATCATACTAAAGCTTTTTCTTGGGATTAAAAATATATGAAGGGAATTCATCCAAGTATCTCGAACTCATCACATTTATACGAAAACACTAAATGGTTAGGCAGCCTCAAAGAAGGATTAACCCAACTTTAAGGGATATAGTCAAACAAGAAATTGAAATACTATTACAAGTAGGTTTCATCTACCCTATCTCGATAGCAGTGGGTATCTCCTCTTGTAATTGTTCTAAAAATAATGGAAAATGGAGAATATGTGTCGATCATTGTAGGGAACTAAAACAAGCCAAAATGAAAGATTATTTTCCCTTACCGTTCATAGATCAAGTCCTAGATAACCTTTTAGGTAAACAATACTTTTCTTTCTTGGATGGCTTTAGTGGGTACAATCAGATTAGAGTTACTTGCTGAGGATCAAGAAAAACTACATTTACATGTCCATGGGGAACCTTTTCCTATAGAGTGTTACCATTTGGTTTATACAATGCTCCTACAACTTTCCAGAGAGTTGTTCTTGCAATCTTTGTTGATCTAACAAATGATTGTGTTGAAGTATATATGGATGACTTCACTATACATGGAGATACATTTGAAGATGCTTTGAGAAATCTGGACAGAGTGTTAACAAGATGTGAACAACACAACTTGTCTCTTAGTGATGAAAAATGTTTGATGATGGTAGATGAGGGAATTGTATTAGGACACCATATTTCACAAAAAGGAATTCAAGTGGATCAAAACAAAATTAGGATCATTTTAGATTTACCTATCCCTCAGACTCCCATAGATATCAAATCATTTCTAGGACATGCTAGGTACTATAGATGCTTTATAAAAGATTTCAGTAAAATTTCTACCCCCATGTTTAATTTTCTAACCAAGGACTGTGAATTTCATTGGGATGAAAAATGCCAACATGCTTTTGAAGAAATTAAAATAAAATTAATCAGTGCCCTAATATTGAGAGGTCCTAATTGGAAAAAACCATTTCAATCCAAACAGATGCCTTAAATTATTCCATTAGTGCATTATTGGGACAAAAAGATGAAGAAGGAAAAATGTATGCCATTTGCTATCTTAGCAAGAATCTTTCTCCCATTGAAAATAATTACACCACCACCGAAAAGGAATTTCCTCATTTGTAATTTATGCAATCAATAAATTTATGCATTATATTACAGTGTAAAGATATTTGTATACACAAATCATTCAACAATTAAGTATTTAATGAACAAACCATTGGTTGGAGGAAGAGTCATTAGATGGTTATTACTTTTACAATAATTTGATATTGCCATTGTGGACAATCCAAGTAAATATAATGTGGTGGCTGATTTTTTGTCAAGACTAACCACCGTAGGGGAACAAGATCCAGTCATGAATAACTTTCTAGATGAACAACTGTTTGCAATCTTAGGATGTACATCATGGTTTGCTGATATGGAAAATTATCTTGCAACAGGAAGTTACCTCTTTCTTTCACTAAGAAACAAACAAAGAAGTTAGTTAAATCCAGTGCACAATTCAAATGGTTAAATGGAATTCTATTTAAGTGTGGTCCTAATTTTCTCTTACGCAGGTGTGTAAGAGATGATGAATTATTTTACATCTTTAGAGCATGTCATGATGAACCACATGGAGGACACTATTGAGTAAAAAGAACAACTCATAAGATACTTGGCATTGGTTATTATTGGCCATCTCTATACAAGGATGTGAAAAGATATATCAAGAGGTGTGATCCTTGTCAAAGGATGGGACAAATAACTTTCACCAATGAAATGCCTCTTCAGCCTCAAGTTGTGGTTGAACCATTTGAGAGATGGGGATTGGATTTTGTTTGTCCCTTTAAGCCTCCTTCATAAGGGAAGGAATATATTCTTGTATGTACTAACTATGTAACAAAATCGGCAAAAGTGCAGGCATTGACAAATGCCACTAAGGAAGTAGTTGTTTATTTCCTTTGGAAGAAAATTATGATCAAGTTTGGAGCACCAAGGAGAATAGTTTCATATTAGGGACCACAATTCATGTCTAACATGATCCAAGCTTTCACAAGGTATTACCAAATAAATCATAGGAAGTCATCTCCTTACCATTCATAGTCAAATGGACAAGCTGAAGTAATAAAGAGATAATTGGAGAACATCCTTACCAAAATGGTCGAAGCCGGGAGAGAATATTGGGTAAAGAGACTACTCCGAACTCCGTCTGGGTGTATAATACAACTTGGAAAACTACAACAGGGGTTTTCACCATATGAATTAGTCTATCAAAAAAATCCCTTGTTTCCTATTAAATTTGAACTTTAGACATTGAGGACAATAGTGAAGGTAGGAATTGAATTAAATGTAGCTAAAAAGAAATAATCCTTCAACTCAATGAGTTCGATGAATTAAGGTTGGAAGCACTTCAAAGACACAAAGATGATTCAAAAGAAAAGGAAGAAATGGTATGACATACATATCAAGAAAAGGAAATTTAAAGTAGGATACTAGACATTACTGTTTGACTCTAAGTACCAACAGTTCAAGGGAAAATTGAGAACCATATGGTTGGGACCTTATTAGATTGATCATATTTTTGACAATGGTTCTATTCGCTTACTTCCCATTGATGACGAGTGCAAACAATCTTGGTCAATGGACATAGGCTGAAACTCTATAGGAGGCCTCCCACAAAGAATGAATTTTTGAGGAAGATTAAATTAGAAAAAGAATTTGATCATATGGAATAACTAAGTTCTTCCAAAATGATGAAATAATCGATAATAGATATAGAATAAAGGGAAGAAGATGAAAACTAGGAAGTGGAATCTTCTTCCCAATATATATATATATATATATATATATAAATATATATAAATTTATTTTTTTAAAATAAAAATATATAAAAAAATTCTTTCAAGGTCAATTGAAAACCAACAAACGGTGGTTGACCTCTTTTTGGCTAGTTTGAATAAAGGAATTCTTTTGAATTCTAGTTGCCTCTAACCAATCATGTTTTGTTCCACTTGTAGGAATGACGAGTCATCATAACAAAAGGCTTACATCATTAAGGACTGGTAATTATGTATTTTAACTTATTTAGGGTTGATTAAATGTTTGCATGTGTGATGTTACTTAATTTAAAAGGTAGTTATGATGAGTCATCTATTTATATGTTATGATTACAAGTGTGTAATCATGATATTGATTTGGATGGAATAAGTGGAAAAATGGTTATCATTTGTAATCATTATTGCAAACATCAAGTGAGATAAAGATTGCAGAAGTATCTTAAGGAGAAGTGAATTGAGTTCGTATTCTACAGAAAGAACAAAGAATTAAGACGTTACGTAGCTAAGAACTAAGGTTCCACAACCAAGATGTTAGTTCTGTAGCTAAGGAGAAGGCCTACAACTAATTCACATGAAATCAAGGGAGACATAACTCAAGCCGATATGGGGATTAAGAAGAAATTAGAACCAGAGGATGATTCCCAGTTGCTCACAGATGAAGAAGTAGCATCTATCTTTGAGCATGCAGGATGACTTGAATTCTTGAAGAAATTTTCAAGACATAATGACGAGCTAGTAAGAGAATTTGTCATAAATCTAGAATAGACTAGAACAAAAGTAAGAAATGTTTTTATTCCTTTTTCTATAAATATTGTAAGAAATGTGTCTGGAGTACCCATTGTTCATGTCCCACAACCTGTAAAGGGGACTTTGAAAGAACTGGTAGAATTATTGTTGTAAGAAGAAGAAGCTGAACCCCAGTATATCTATAATACAAAGAAAATCATAAAAGGGGTAAGAAGGGTCAGTTTTCCCAAACGCTTTGACATGGTAGCATTCTTGATAGTAAAATATTTAACTTGAGATGATCAGTTTTTGTTTCGGAAAAGAAGTCTTAAAAATGCTCATATATCCAAGTATGGAGCCGTCAATCCCGAACACATAATAAACCTTCTAGGGTGTTTCTTTGATTCCATCTAAACCATGGCTCGTAGATATTCCCGGGTGTTGGAATAATTAGACATCATGGTCTCGATTCACTTGATTTTCCGTAACCATTTCTGTCAAAAAGAATGTAGAAGAAATTTGGGACAAGTTTCTTGGCAAGTTCAAGTAAAACCTTAATATTATCAAAAGGACAATTCCAGCCCCATTCTCTCCTTCACTAACCTAAAAATTGATGCCCCTGTGGAAGGAAAGAGGAAAATGGAAAGAGAAAACATACCAAGGAAAATAAGGTCGGTGAGGAAAATAAAAACATCAAATCCTTTTGTACCTATGAGGGAATTTATTTCTTCCATAGCAACTTTAGAAGAACCAATGTCTGTCTCTAACGGTGATAGCTCGACCACACAAGAACCAAAATGAACAGTAAGAAGAAGTTCTAGAGGGAAGTTCACTATTGGGCATGTTGAAATTCCCCAGATAAGAAAAAGTCATAAGAGCTCAAGGGGAACTCCAAAAGTAAGGAGTGAACAGGAAAGGATGGAAGAGGAAGTTGATGACATTTTGGGCAGCATGGCCATGACTACACTGGACCAAGTCACAATGAAACCGACAGAGGAGAAAAGATATTTAATGATCAATAGTTTTCAAGAGTTGGCTGAACCTTCAATAGTTCCATATGAAGAAGAAGAGTTGGCATCTAGGATAAGAAAATGAAATTTTCCTTTAATAGAGGAAGAATGCCAAACTCCTCAAATAATTTCGAGAGAAGAGAAAAGACAACAAGCTAAACAAGCTTTGTTTTTGTCTCAAGCAGAGCTTATTATTCGAGAAAAGATGAGGAATTGGACTTACTCCAACTTAAATTGGAACAAACGGAGATGCTCATTGGTGAGCTAACAACTCAACTTATAGGCGGAATCGAGGGATTTTCAAAGAACCAAGAAGTAGGCGATAGAAAAAGAGGAAGAGTTCCATACTTCCGGAAAAAGAGTGTTGTGTCCATAGCCTCTGCAAAACTGTGTTGACCTATTTGCCACTTTGAAAAATCAATGGGATGATATTTGTAAAGAGCTTAGAGAAGCCAAAACATCAAATAAGGAATTAAAGACAAAAATAGAGGAAAAGATGAAGGAAAGAAAGCAATGGGAAGAATCATTTTATAAGGAGGAAGGAAATAAATATAAATGTCTTGCCAAAATTCATATGGTCAGATTATGAGTGAGAAACTAATTTCTGTAGGAGACCTTCTCCTACATAGTGTGTTTTTTGGAAGAGCAGGTTCATTCACTAGTAGTTGTCAACAATTACATGTGGGTTTTTGCATGAACTACAAGATGAATCTAAATTCATGGCAGCTTACTCTCTATCCAACCACTGAATAGAAAAATCTCGTGTTTAAATTTTATCTTTGCAATTATATGCTATAGAAAAACACAAGATTCATGATTAACTTAAATATAGGGGAGAGCCGACAATGCATTGATCTCTCTTTTGCAAAACCAAATTGCATGGAAGGAAAGAGAATCTGAATTTTTATAAAAAGCCACTCAACATTCCTATGCATGAGAGCTCATTATGGTAAACCTTTTCCCTACACACAAATTTTAGAACTCATGCCTTTGATAAGAGATTCAAGACACATTACCCCTACCATTTTGCAAAAGAGTATTGATGCATTCACCTCCTATGAGGAGGAAAAATTTGAAGATATTTATGAAGGATGCTCAAAAAGGTGGGAACTCCTTACTGTTTCTTTGAAAAGAAGGGAAGTAATTTCCCCTACAAATCTGATATGGAGTTTAGAGAGGGCCAAAGCATTATGCACAATAATTCCCCAAGTCAATGAAACCTATGGCCAAATATGGATGGGAATGCAAATGAGGCCACCTCTACTTCTTACCCCCATGTCTCCTTGGCAGAACAGAGAACCTCAAGAACCTGCTGAATTTGAAAAATGGGAGAGGAAAATAGAAAGAGGAGCTGCGTATAGTACATCTGAGCTTAAGCATTGGAATATCTAGTTTCAGCCATTTGATCTAAGCAATCAAACGAAATGCGAACATATGATCCAACTTTTAAGAACGAATTTGTAAAGGGACTTACAAACAAGTAAGTTCTGGGAATGATGAAGCCATAATATGTCCGATTAATGTATAATATATGATCTCATCATACTCTCCTTTTGATTACAGCTTGATTGCATTATGTGAATTTTAGTTGATCTGATATGAGTTAGGATGTAATCGTAGTCATTTGATTGATTGTGATCCTAATGTTAAAAACTCTGAAATTCCTAACATAGTGTGTGTTTAAATTTAGTTTTGTAATAAAGTAGGTAACATTCAATGTGTTTTTTTAGCGTCTGTTCCTACATAGCTTAGTTCTGGAACCTCCAAGCTAATTCTAGAACTCCATCACATAGTCATCATTTAGTTCCGGAACTTTCAGACTTACTTTAACTCCAAAATTTAGTTCCAGAATTTTCAGATTTAGTTCTAGAACTCCTAGAGATAGCTCCGAACTCTCTCAGGTTGGTGCTTAACAATCTCCTATGGTTCTGGAACTTCTCCAAAGTTCCAGAACCAATGGGAGTTATCTATTTTAAACCACATCCAAATATTTTGCATCTACAATCATGAAGGATGAGAAGATTTCTGAATGCAGATCTAGGAAGAGTTATCCTACAGCTATTTGATCAACCACCATCTGAATCAACATCTATTCTAGGCATGATTCGATTTTATCAAAATCATTAAGATAGTTGTGATTTTAAAATGTATATAAAGTAGAACTACATTAAATAGAGATATAGAAGAGGATAGATATAAAATAGAGAAATAGATTAAGTATCTAGATCCAAAGACATTTTATAATATTGAATGTTTTCATCAATAAAATAGCCATTCGATTCAAGAGAATTCTGAGTTGTTAAAATCATATTTCAAGGAGGAGCAAGGGCCCACTCCCCAAGAGACCGGGATATTCATTTCTTTGGTATTTATATTTCTTTAGAAAATAGCTTAGATCTATTAATTTTGTATTGCTTCAGTTCTTTCAATTAAATTATGTTGCATACTTGTTCATGCAGGTGTTTAGATAAATCTTTATATTTCTTGCAATTGTTTTCAAGCATTTCAATTTGAGTGTTTTCTTTCAAAAGCAAGAGTGTTTATTTTCCAACAGCAAGTGTGTTTCCATTATGCACGGTGTGTTTCCTTTCAACAAGATTTTAGTGAGTTATCTTCAGCAAGTTTTCATAGTTTGATTTGAATAAGGTTTTACCAAGAAATCCTTAAGACATTAAAGAGATCCCCCATAAAATATAAAATAGTTACAGCCAACTACTAGATCGGTTAGAGTACTCTTGTTGCATATAGATTTAGATACACCCTTGGTTTGATATGACATCAACAAGAAGTTGATTAAATGAAGGGAATGATGACACCCATCGAGTCCGTGAAGCCCTATAGTCAAAATATTAGAAAGACACCATGGACTCTCAATATCGACCAAGTAATAAAAAAACACTTGGCGGTTTATCGACCTTACATGAGGGAAGAAACCCATTGATACAGATGGATATTGAAAATTAAGTACAAAGTAGATGGCACAATGGACAATTATAAATTATGACTAGTAGCAAAGGGTTATTTAAAGAAACAAGGCATTGACTACGAGGAGACATTTTCTCCCATAGCTAAGATCAAAAAATCGAAATGATCTTTTCTCTAGTTGTACAATTTGGTTTGAAAGTCCATTAGATGGACGTAAAATGTGCCTTCCTGAAGAGAGATTTACAAGAATAAGTCTACATGACTCAACCTGAGGGATATGTATTACATGGTCAAGAAGAAAAGGTATGTAGACTTGGGAAATATCTCGTATGGCCTTAAATAGGCACCCGGGAATGGTACATCAAAATTGGTGAGCATATCGTACAACATGGATTTGTTAGAAATCCATGCAACCACAATCTCTACCTCAAAAAGCAATGGGGCAAGATTGTGATTATCATTGTCTATCATGAGGATCTAGTCATCACTTGAAGTTCAAGTGAGGATGAATGACACAATGAAGAAATATCTTAATCAATTGTTCAACATGACAAATCTCCTGGATGATATATTATTGTCTTGGATTGGAAGTATGGAAAAAATAGAATCACGTATTTGTTTCTTACATGAAATATACCAATAAAACACTCAAGAAATGCAGGGATGATGGATTTCACTATGATTGCTACGCCTATGGAGAATAGATTGCAGCTTATCTCATTTAGATCCATCTCTTGAGGTAAATGCCACTCTCTATTGGGAGATGATTAGAGTCTCATTTACCCGACCTACAATAGACCATATATCAGCTTTGCAATAAGCTATCTATTCAGTTCATGTAGGAACCCAAAGTGTGTCATTGGAAAGTATCAAGGTGCATCTTGAGATGTATCAAAGGATAAATAAAGGATAAGAATACAAGAGGAATGACAACTTCTTCTTGTCAGGATATTCAGATTCAGATCATGTAGGAAACATCGATGACAGAAAATCCACTTCAGGTTTGTGTTCTTTATGGGATCTAGACCAATACCATGGGGAAGAAAGAAAAAAAACTTTGTTTCTTGTTCTTCCACATAAGCCAAGTATCATTTTGTAGATAAGTTGTTCAGTGAATCGATTTGTCTACGTCGCATACTAGAAGGACTTGTACTACCACAAGACAAACAAACAACCATGTATGTTGACAATGAGTGGTGCTCTAAATTTTTTCACAATTTAGTGTTTCATTAAATAACAAAACACATTAAAGTACATGTTTATTTCATACGTGAACATGTGTTGAAGCACAACATCCACTTCAATTTTGTCCAATAGTTGAACAACAACTAGATATCTTCACAAATTCACTTGCACATGACAAGTTCGATTTGTTTAGAGAGATCCTCTCCTCATCCCTTGATGCAAGGAAAAATTAAGGGGAAGAATGTTACGTTAATTATTATTTACCTAATATTATTAATTATGCATTGTATAATTAATTATTTAACTATTTTTATTAATTAATTATTATTGTTATATGGTTTTATTAAACCATATTTGTCTTATTATATTCATAGATATAATTGTTATGTTGTTATAACAATTATATCATTATTCATTTATGTTTCCCGTATGATATTTTGGAAGCTTATGTATTCAGGGATATTGTTGCACCTATGCAACTTATTTTCTTGTGTGTATTTAGCTATACAATTCCTATAAGAATTGCAGCACTCCATTTGATTTTTACTATGTTGATTAATATAATTTGCAAGCTTTCATCCTTGTTTTACACCATTTACAAGAAAAATAATTTTTTGGTCTCCAAAACATAGAAAAATAATTTAATTCCAAAGTGGGGATCATCAGCACAAAGACATGTGCAAAAATAATATCTTCCTTTTATCTACCTTCTTACGTAAGTATGAGGTCTCGCTTAGCAAATTTTAAGGCAAAACATTGCAATTTATATTATTGGCCCCTTCCTTTCACATGGGCATGGCATATAATATTTTCTTAAAACTTGCATAGTATACATTATTTTGGTCTTATTTGATAATAATCATTGGACTGCCGAAAACAATAAGGCCGTGAGACACTAGTCATTTGTTTAATAATCGGGACCTCATTGTGGCATGTATACACTTGTTTGAATAATATGATGTTGTCCTTTTTTACCTTGGAATATATTATGATTAATAAATCATCAGGCCCTCCTTTTGATAATCGTGTGGAATGTTCTCGTGGTTTTGATCCATAGTAAACAATAATGATGTAAAGAAAAAATATGGTCCCCTCCCATGATGACTCAACCCTCATTGTAATGTCTCAGGAATTTTGATTAACCCCGCAAAGTAAGGATTTTCATTTTGATCTCCACATGTGAAATTTTAAACTTTGGTTTACTTGAGGTGGGAAAATTCCATTCAATCCATATTCATCTCTTTATTCTTCGAGATCTTTCTAGCTAGCAAACCTCTACAAAAATATTATTCGCTGCCATTCTTTGATCTTTTGAGCTTGATTCCTCTGTGAATTTGACATCTGTGAATCCTTGAGCATGAAATATTTGGATTCTTCATGATTATGAAGGATTTGTTTTGAATTTTTCAATCTCTGAGGTCATCATGAATGTTCCTTCGAACTCACTATAGAAAGGGTTACGTTGACCTATAATAGTCGCCATTGATGGATAAGGTGAGATTTTAAGTTTGCAAGACTTTGTAACCTTTTTTTTTTTTCGATACTTCAAATTGACTGATATTCTATGAAACATTGTGTTTATGTTATGTTTTCGATTATATTCAAATCATTGGGAATTTCAACACTTGGATTCTCTCACAAAATGATTATGATTTTGTACATCTTGAGCTTTTGGCTTTATTACTCACATATTCGATAGAATAGTTTGGAAGGTTTGTGTACTTCCTTGCTCATACATCCACCATTTGAAGGTTAATTTATTGCTCCAACTAGTATTTTCTTGTATTTTGCAAAACATATGTTCAACAGCATCTTTGACGCTAAGCCACGATTAGTTTTCTAATGCCTAAAAAAATTGCACATGAAAACACAAAACAAAACAAGCAATATATTAGAAAATATGGAATAATTATTTTTTTAAAAGATGGATGAAATGTTAAGCAAATCCCTAGGTTAATAAAAAAATTTCACATTAAATATAATTAAATAATAATATTTAAGTAACTGAATTGATTTAGGTTACGATAAGGTTTAACATACTTTCTCTTATATAGTCCTAAATATTTCTCAAAAGAGTTATTTCCTAAGGTCAAGAAAAGATTTAATTAATTAAAGCCCAACTCAAAAATGCCTTTATTACACCAAGCTAATTAATTATTTCTCTATTGTAAAATTTAATTAATCTAATAAGAGGAAGTTTATTTAATTTACTTCAAGGATAAAACACAATAAAGTTATTTACTTTAAACACACATTAATGGCTCCATTCCAAAAGGGGTCCCATGTGATCAAATGATCACCCCACCAAACCTCACCTACCTATCAGGAGGAAAACTTGGCCCTTGGATGAGAACAATATGGACCATTGGATGAGGGGATTTCAAAGAAACCCTAAAAATACTTAAGGATTTAATTCTTCTCTTTTGCTCATTTCTCTCATTTTGGTTTTCCAGGTTAAGGGAAGAAGGAAGAGGAAACTTGGGGAGAGTGGATACTCACACCCCACTTCATTTTTATTTCAAGTTAATATATTCTACCTTATCCTATGGTTTGTAATTTTCATTATAGTGCAAATTTTAATCAAGGGAAATACTCATTTGGGTGTGTGGATTTTACCCCAAAAAGAATCTTAAATTTAATATTTGTTGATAGCCTATTTCAAGGCATTGGCCCAAAAGATCAATAAATTCTATCATTTTCCTTTTTTTTGAAAATTCATTTAAATGGAGTTTCCTTTCATAATAATTTGGGTGTTTCACTTGTTGGTAGATCTATTTAAAATAAATATTTAGTAGTAATTTAATCATATTTTAGGAAAAAAATAATAATAATACCCAAAATTTATTTCATTAAGGAAATAAATTATACACAAAAATAAACATATTTAAATTTTTTTGAAAAGGAAATAGACAAACACATTCAAAATTATATATATATCAAATTTATTAACTGAAGGTCACAGTTTTTACTTGTTCCGTGGACTGTGTGTGCAAAAGTCTCGACCGTGCGAAAAGAGACTGCAGGCTCTAAATTAAAAAAATTTAAAAAAAATCATTTGGTGGGGGCTCAACCCCACCCATAAATATGTTTATTAAAAAAATTCTATTGAGTGGGCGGAGGGGTCCCCAACCCCATCCCATCCCACCCCATCCCATCCCATTCCATTCCCTATTTAAAAAATCTACGGCCATACCTAACTTTCAATCAACTATGAACTTATTTTAATTTTAGTTTTATTAAACTTTATTTAGTTCCAAGTTTTCTTAACATGTATATTAATAAAAGCTTTAAAGTCACATATAATAATATTCATTAATAATAATATTAATAATAAATATAGGTATATTTATATATGTGTATTAACATATAATATATTAATATAGATATATATTAATATATCAATCGTATAAAGATAAATCACATTTATTTGAATTTTTTTTTTTGTAAATATTAATAATAGACTACATAGGTATAAGTATAGTAATAAATTTATAAAGTAATAACAATTTAAATTATGAATGGGTACATTCATTCTTAAAATATGATCTATGTAATTAATCAAACAAGTCATTTGGAGCATGATATAGAAAAGTGAGGACTATGAATTTGCTTTACTATACACAAAAGAATGGGTAATTGAGCAAAGTAAGTGCAATTTAACAAGATAATTACTTCTTTTAAAATGAAGCCTATCAGCCACAATCTTTTTGGGAATGAAAGTATGCATATTTAAAAACAACAATGAAACTACTTAACTTAAAAGGAATGTATATCCATTACATTTATATTCAAATCTTCCATTCTCAAGGACAATACAATCTTGATAATTTCCTTTCACAAGCCTAATCACATTTTGAAATTTTAACTTTCTCAATCCATACTTTTAAAGAGTTTACAAGGAAAAATGATTTCCAAGAATGCAACAACTTTAACACAATCTACAATTTTACAATGCATCCACTCAAAGTGGGAAGTATGAATTTCAAAATAATTTACAACAAGGCTATCCACAAACAACTATCAAGTCTTCAAATATGTCTTCTCCACCAAGGTAGATCTAACTTTGACATTCTTTATCTTCACAATAGATTCACAAAACAAGGAAGGGGGAGTAGGCAACTCTCTCTTCCCAACCTTAAATACACTATAGGAAGAAGCCATTCCCTTAATGGTCCCCGAGCCCCAACCAAGGAACCATGAAGGGAATTAAGCAACATTGACAACTAACACAAAGAGGCTTCTCAACAAAACACACATACAAGACAAACAACACCACCAAGTTCACATAACCATCAAGTATACACATACACATCAAAACAAATGTTTGAAAATCAAACCAAGTAGAGCAAGGGATATGGGAGACCACCTCCTTATGCCTCCCAAGTGAAGTGGGAGTCTTTCCCTAAGCCTCCAAGTGCACAAGAATAATCACACAATTCCTTATCTCTCCCTTGCAACAAGAAACAAATCCATGAATCCCTTTTCTCTCCCCATAGGAAAGATTCCCATTCACACTCCCACAATTTGCATGCCTCACATAACTCCCTTTTCCCTCCCCAATGGTCCCATAATCCCTTCTCAACACACCCAACTAAGGCCAACTACTAAACCAACCCACACAACACCATCACAAGACAAAAATACTTTTAACAAGCACAAAATTTCTTACAACAACAAAGTAACATAAAAAAAGTGGAGAGCCTACCTCTCCATCAAGATCCAAGAATAAACTTCACAAGCCTCTTCAAATCCAAGCCAAGCACTCCAAAATCTCCCAAATCCAAAAGTGCACAAGAAGCAAAAATGAGCAAGTAACCCCCATTCCAACCAAAAGTCACAAATAAATAGAATTGGGAAGTGAGGATGATGAGGTGGCTCCATGTAGGATGTCACTTCATCATCCCCATCCTCACACTCAAGTCAAAACATCAAAACCAAGAAACATCAATGCACAAGCAAGGACTATGACAACCCACATGGCTCAAAACTTGCACACCATGCTTTCAAGGGACAAAATTAAATTTGGGAAGAAATAAAGTGCAATGATTTTCCTTCTCTTACACTCAAAGATGGACAAAGAAGTCAAAATTGAGCTTCCCAACCCATAGGTAAGGTTGTTGGGCCAAATTAAGAGGCATGGCAAATAAGGCATGGACAAGCCTTTTCCCAAAGTGTGCCCCCAAGTCAAAATCCGAATTTTGAACTTGGGGTGGAGTAAAATACTCCCAAATCAACATAAATTCATCTTACACAAGGACTACAAGATCACATCATTACCATAAATCACATCTCTACTTTGGTTAAACTAAACAAGAGGGATTAAGTCTAGTGAACACACAATTACACATGCTAATAAAGTGACAAATTATCTCCAATTTTAAAATACACAAAACATAAATAAGCAAATGCAAAAATTAAAGAAAGAAACACAATTCATCACATGGCCACACATGTGAAATCACCCCATGGGTGACCTCCAAACTAGACAAGCAAGACACAACACAACACATCATTACACAAGTTGTCAATTTGGCCTCATTGCTCAATGCTCGACATCCTTCCATGGTTGGTATCCTATCCCCTTCGATGTTTGTGATAAAATTCCTACACACAACAAATACCTCTCTGGCCTTTCGGCCGTATTAACAACATCGAAATTCCTATATATATATATATATATAAACTCCAAATTCATCATTCAACATTTAGCAATTTTATTATCCACCAATATGCCAAAATATAACTCTAACATCCATGATATTACAATTATATACCAATATCTCAAAAAAACATAACATGTCAGTATAAAATCTACATCCTTAAAAATCAACATGCATCTAACTATCTAACATCACTATCTAGTGCATCAAGATAAAACATAAACATCATAGTGTCCATAATCCACACATCAGTATAATCTAGTATCTACTGATCAATGTATCAAAATAAAATATCTAAACATCAGTCCAATAGTATCAATATCAAGATGGAAGTGTCGAAGAGGAGTGGGCACTACATCCCCTCCCATTAGACTCGACTTCCTCCTGAAGTCACTAGAATAGATGAGGAAACTGAGCTCATAAAATAGTAGCATCCTCCCAAGTGGATGTAGTATCTCATTGTATACCTATCCCACTAGACCCGCACCTAATCAATCTCGTGGCCTCGAAGGCCCAGTGTATTGTGCTCTATGATGTGCATGGGCTCATTGACACCTTCCCTTGCTCCTACACCTACAATGCGGTCCAATCCAAAACATGAGAGGGATCTGAATATATCTCCTAAGTACATATACATGAAATACATCGTGCACGTGAGACAAGCTAGGTGGCAATGCTAGACAATAGGCCAAGGGGCCATACACTCCAAGATCTCGAAGGAACCCAAAATCTCGGAACTAACTTAGAGCCTTTTCCATAAAAGATCGGACTCTTATGAGGTATGACAGGAAGAAACACCTTCATGCCTACCTCAAAACTATGATCTATCCTCCTCGATTCGCATACTTCTTCTTCCTATCATGAGCCTCCTGAAGCCTCTGAAGAATCAAAAAACATGCTTGCTCCATATCATGTACCAAAGCTAGGCCCAAGAGAAACCTATCCTCCAATCTATCCTAACTCAAAGGTGTCCTACACTCTCTACCATACAATGCCTGAAAGGAGCCATGCCAATCAAACTCTAAAATTGTTGTTATAGGAAAACTCCACCAAATATAGGTACTCCTCCCATCTAGACTGCTGGTCCATGACATACATCTACAACATATCCTCCAAAATCTGATTCACTCGCTCCATCTGCCCATCTGTCTCTAGATGATAAGTTGTGCTGAAGTTGATACTCATACCAAGAACCCGCTGCATGGTGGTCTAGAAGTGAGAAGTGTATAAGGGATCATGGTCATAAAATGATCTTCCACGAGAATCCCATGTAATTTGATATCTCATCAAGGTATACCTACGCTACTGTGCTAGCTATATAGGTGGTCTTCACCGAGAGAAAAATGAGCCACTTTCATCAATTTATCCACCGTGACCATGATGGCATCGTGGTGGTATCTCGACATTGGTAGCCCTACAATGAAATCCATGGAAATGGTGTCCCATTTCCACTCCGATATGGCATGCGGGTAGAGAAGGCCAACTGGATGCTAGTGCTCGGCCTTCACCCTCTAACACTCTAAACAACGTGACACAAACTAAGCTATGTCCCACCAAGGCCTCTCCAATGATAAATTTGTCTCAAAGTAGCATGCATCTTCTTCACCCCTGATGGGCTGAATAGGGTGCATGATGAGCCTCTATCAAGATATCTTGTCTCAAGCCTCCATCTCTAGGAACATATATTTGACCTCTATGTGTCTAGAAGGCCATCTACCTCTAATGAGAATCCATCAAACTTCCCCTCAAGGGGTCTCTGAGACTCAATCTCTAATCTAGATATAAGGTAGAAACTTTTGAGAGGAAGTTGCTGCAAGATCCTACTCTATAAATTTGTACTCACTGAGGTAGCCATAACCACATGCCTCCATCTACTCAAGGCATTTACAACCACATTCTCCTTCCCCTTCACATGCTTTATCTCCATGTCATACTCACAAAGCAACTCCATCCAACGCGCCGATGAGCGTTGAGATTGGGCTGCGTGAAGAGGTGGCAAAGACTCAAGTGATCAGTCCTGAGTATAAATCTCCAGCCAAGAAGGAAGTGTCTCCATCAAACCAAGGCATGAAAAAAAATGCAAGCTCAAGGTCATGAGTTGGATAATTGAGCTCATAATCCTTGAGTTTGTGAGACTCAAAAGCTACAACATGACCCTCTGCATCAACACACCTCCTAATCCTGCCAAAGAAGCATCTGTGCAAATGAAGAACTCACCCTGAGGGTCTGGCACTACAAGAATAGGTGTTGTCATAAGGCATTCCTTCAGTGTCCTAAAGGCCTACTCACATTTATCTAGACCAGATGAACTTCTTCCCTTTCCGCTGAAGGGAAGTGATGGGGTGTGCAACTTGAGAGAAGTCTTGAACAAATATCATGTAGTATCCTACCAACCCCATGAAACTACGCACACCTCGGTCACACTAGTGGGTGTTGGCCAATCCATAATGGCTCTAATCTTGGAAGGATCTAACTGCGATACCTTCCCCAGAAATGATGTGACCCAAATACTGCACCTTTGACTAAAAAACACACTTCTCTAGGTTCCCATAAAGTTACTACTCACAAAGACAATGCAAAACCTGACGAAGGTGCTCCTCGTGCTCCTCATGTGTACATGAGAAGATCAATATATCATCAAGGAACATGAGTACAAAATGGTCTAAAAAGGTCCTGAACACCCCGTTCATCAAACTCATGAATACTGCAGGGGCATTCATAAGACCGAATGGCACAACCATGAACTCATAGTGGCCATACCTCATGCGAAAAGTCTGACTTGTGGATATCTACCTCTATGATCCTCAGATGATGGTATCCTGACATGAAGATCTATCTTGGAAAATATTATGGCCCCCTTCATCTGATCAAACAAATCATCGATGCGAGGAAGGGGGTAACGATTCTTGATCGTTACTTTGTTCAATGATGATATTCCACACACAAACGCAAGGATCCATCCTTCTTCAAAAAAATCACTGGTGCACCCCAAGGGGATACACTAGGATGGATTAGGCCTTTCTCAAGAAGGCCCTCAAGCTGCAACTTGAGCTCACATAGCTCATGGTGTGGTCATCCGTAAGGGGCACGTGAGATAGGTTCTGCTCCTGGAACCAAGTCAATGTGAAAATCTATCTCACGTGGGAGGCATCCCTAACAGCTCACTAGGAAACACATCTGAAAAATCCTACAATATGGGGTGATCATCAAGTGAAGGTCCACTAGCCTCATCCTCTAACCTATCACTAACTATAATAGCATATAGCTGACAACCCCGTTATGCACACCGCTTCGCTTGCATAGTGCATAGTGGAAATAGTGTGGATAGATATGGGTCTCTGACTCCAACAATCACTGACTCCACACCCAAATCATCTACACAAGATATAATATTACTATAGCAATCCACTTTGGCTCTATGCACAGATAACCATCCATGCCAAAAATAACACCATAAGATCCCAAGGGAAGGATGCGAAGATCCAAGAGTAGTGGTAAAGGGTCCTAGGTCCACTACACACTCCTTGACTAAGGAGTCAACTAAGATCTTGCTCCAAAAGCCATTTCGACTGTCCCAACTAAGACCATGCCTAACTACCACCAGCACCTATGATAATGCTCTACTAAAGATGGTGAAATGAAAGAATCTAATGAGCCTAAGTCAAATAAAATAGGGATAGAAATACCACCAATGCTACCTGTGGTCTCTATAACTTACCTCAGTGCTCTGTTTTGAAGTTCTCAATTCTTTGCTACATAAATCTTGTGGCTCCTAGCCATGTCACCAATAGTAGGCTCAGAAATAGGTGCCTTACCCTGATTAGCAGGGTTCTAAGGGCACTCTCTCCAATGATTTTCATGCACACCGCATCATGTAACAAGTGCTTGGTCCTCTCCACTATGCAGATATCCCTCCAGGTGGCCCAGTAGCACGTGGAGAAGGACCCGATGATCCGGCCATGGATCTCTCTGAGTGCTATGGTGGACGTGCTCCCGCGCGACTAAACTCGAGGTGGGGCTTGTATCCTGTTGGACCCCCTAGCTAGAGGTCCATGCTACGCCCTCCTCTGAGCATCATGGCAATGGGGGTCGAAAGGGTGGTTGATTTTGTCTGCACTGCTGCTTTGCGCGAGGAGGTGGAGGAGGCCAAAAGGAAGACTACGCTGATGTGTGCCCACCACGAGGAGGAGGAGTTGATCCCTCGATCTACTATCCTACAAATGTTGTATGTGGCTCCTCACTCTGTCACGTGCCTATTGCGTCTTCCCCTAGTTTCCTCTACAATATAGGCCTTCTCCACAACCTCTGAAAGTGTCTGTGGATAGTGAATGCGCACTGCCCCACCCAAGTCCAAGTTTAGCCCCTTATGAACCTATGAACTCAAACCTGCTCATCCTACATATAATCTACATACTAAAGTAGATCCAAGAACCACCCCTCATACTCTGCTACCATCAAGGAGGCCTGTCACAGATCGTGGAACTCATCAATCTACTACTGAATGAACCTCCTGGAAATATACTTGCTCCTAAAACACTCCTCAAAGAGCTCCCAAGTGACTATTGTCTCAGAATCTACATGGAGCTTCTACTCCTCAGTCCTCCACCATACTCTGGCTCCATCTCTCAAAAGGTGGATGGCAACATGAGCTTTCATGTTTCTAGAACAAGGGCATAGCTTGAAGCATCCGCTCAAGCTAACCAACCATGCCTCAGCCTGAAATCCGCCTGTGTCTCCAGAAAAATGAGGTGGGTGCAACTTGAGTATCTCTCTGATGTGCTCCACTACAGATGACTGCCACCCTCTAGGCCTCTCTACATGATCAACTCTCAGCCTAGGGCTCCTAGACCTGTCTTTGCATCCCATCTCGATCTCTGAGCTCTCTAGGAGGTGTCTCATGTCTAACCAACTCCACATGGGAGTTCTCTTCCCTCCCTCTCTTTGTGATGAGAGAAGGCACATGAGCCTCCACTGATGGCTCCCTATCCTACCTACTAGGTCACCCTCCTATCGATCCTCCATGTATAGTGGCATTAACCTCCTGTAACATCTATAATATCTAAGGAAGGATAGTAGATACTACTTGATCTGGGGGTGGTAGATCTAGGTCCACGTGTAGGAACCCCTCGTCTAGTCCATGCCTCCTGCATAGACCAAGGTGAGAGTTAGTTTATAATAATCTAATCTTTTGTTTTCAGTTTTTTTTTATTTTTTAATTTTTTTTTAATTTTCCTATGTTTCAATTCATCATGCATAGTTGTGTGTACTAGGTTTAAAGTTGTGTTCGGTTTAATTGTTTTTGCTTCATGTTTTCTAGGTGTGCTCAGGGTCCAAGCATTTGAACCCACACTCGATACAAAAATGTAACGCCCGAAAATTTTCACACATGAAAACCCAAAACCAAACAAGCGGTATATTAGAAAATTATGGAATAATTTTTTTTTAAAAGATAGATGAAAAGTTAAGCAAATCCCTAGGTTAATAAACAAACGTCACAACAAATTTAATTAAATAATAATATTTAAGTAACTAAATTGATTTAGGCTACGATAAGGTTTAACATTCTTTCTCTTATATAGTCCTAAATATTTCTCAAAAGAGTTATTTCCTAAGGTCAAGAAACAATTTAATTAATTAAAGCCCAAGTCAAAAACCCTTTATTACACCAAGCTAATTAATTATTTCTCTATTGTAAAATTTAATTAAACTAATAAGAGGAAGTTTATTTAATTTACTTCAAGGATAAAAGATAATAAAGTTATTTACTTTCAACACACACTAATGGCCCCATTCAAAAGGGGACCCATGTGATCAAATGATCACCCCACCTACCCCCACCTAACTATTGTAGGGGATAAACTTGCCCTTGGATGAAAACAATATGGACCATAGGATGGGGAAAATTCCAACTAAACCTAAAAATCCTTAAGGGAGTCTTTTATTCTCCTTTCTTTTGTTCATTTCATTCATTTTTTGTTTTTGTCTTGTAGGTTAAAGATGGAGGAAGAGGAGGAAGCCATGGTTGAGGAGATTGCAAGCTTGGGGAATGGATAAACACATCTTCTCAAAATTATTTATTTTATTTTCATTATTTCCCCTTCTACCCTATTCAAGGGATTGTAAGAATTCCAATTTGTTAAAGGCAATATTGTGTGGAACCCAAATACCCATTTAAATATTCTATTTTTCCTATTTCTAGGCATTGTGTAAAAGATCAATAATTTCTCTCTTTTTCTTTTTTCTTTTGAAAATTCATTTAAATTCATTTTCCCTTCTTAAGAATTTGGGTATTTTGCCTATTGGTAGATCTATTATAAATAAATATTTTAGTAGTAATTTAATCATATTTTAGAAAAAATATAAACAATAATACCACAAAAAAATTTCATTAAGGAAATAAATTATATACAAAAATATACATATAGGTTTTGAAAATGAAATAGACATACACATCCAAAACTATATGTATATATATCAAATTTATTAACTTAAGGTCTAGTTTTCACTAGTTCTAGACTGTGTGTGCAAAAGTCTTGACCGTGTAAAAGAGATCTACAGCCTCTAAATAAAAAAAATCATTTGGTGGGGGCTCAACCCCCCACCCATAAATATGTTTATTAAAAAAATTACTAAATGGGGGAGTGGTCACCGACCCCACACCCAACCCATCCCATCCCATTACCATTCCATTCCCTATTTAAAAATCTACGACCATACCTAACTTTTAATCAATATATGAACTTTTTTAATAATTTTAGTTTTATTAAACTTTACTTATATTCCAAGTTTTCTTAATATAAATATTAATAAAATATTTAAAGATACATATAATAATATTAAAAATAAATATAGCTATATTTATAGATGTGTATTAACATATTATATATATATATATATATATATATATATATATATATATATATATATATATATATATGATTATTAGTATTATATTAATTTCACTAATATTTTATTACATTGAGCAATATAAATATATTAATTAATTATATTAATATATCAATCGTATAAAGACATATACATTTATTTAATACTTTTTTTATATATATATATAAATATTAATAATGGACTACATAGGTATAATGATAGTAATAAATTTATAAATTAATTACAATTTAAATTATGAATGGGTACATTATTTATTAAATTTGATCTATGTAATTAATCAAACTTCTCATTTGGAACATGATAGAGCAAAGTCGGAAAATGATTTTTCCTATTAATATACAAAAAGAATGAAAGGGTAATCTTCTTCTATTCATTTAAAGCAAGATTTGGTGAAAATAAATAAAGTTTCATTTTAAATGAAGCCTATCAACTTTATAAGGGAAATGATTATTATGCATATTTAAAAAGAACATCTATTACTCCTTTCATGCCCAAAATGTATATCCATTACAACTATATTCATTTCTTTTATTCTCAAGGACAATATTTTTAACCACAATAGACTTTAATAAGCTTTCACAAGCCTAATCACGTTTGAAATTTATAACTTTCTCAAATGATACTTTTAAAAGTTTACAAGGAAAAGGAATTTCCAAAATAACAACTTTCTCCCAAATTTACAATTTTCAAACATCCATTCAAATGGAAAAATATAAATATGAATAAATTACAACAAGGCTATCAACAAAGCCAATTTACAAGTCTTCCAAAAATGGATGTCTTCCTCCCAAGGATAGCTCCAACTTTGGCATGCTTCCACTTCACAATGAGATCACAAACCAAGGAAGGGGGAGTAGGCAATGCTCTCCACCCAACCTTAAATCCATTAAGGGAAGAAGCCATTCCCTTAATGGCCCCCGAGCCCCAACCAAGGAACCATGAAGGGCATTGAACAACATTAACAACTATCACAAAGAGGCTTCTCAACAAAACACACATACAAGACAAACAACTCACCAAGATCACATAACCAACAAGTTCACACATGCACATCAAAACAAAGGTTTGAGGATCAAACCAAGTAGAGCAAGGGATATGGGATGCCACCTCCTTATGCCTCCCAAGTGAAGTGGGAGTCTTGCCCTAAACCTCCAAGTGCACAAAAATAATCACACAATTCCTTATCTCTCCCTTGCAACAAGCAACAAATCCATAAATCCCTTTTCTCTCCCATAGGCAAGGCTCCCATTCACACTCCCACCAATTTTCATGCCTCACAAGAACTCCCTTTTCCCTCCCCAATGGTCCCATAATCCCTTCTCAACACACCCAACTAAGGCCAACTACTTAACCAACCCACACCAACACCCTCACAAGACAAACATACTTTTGACATGCACAACATTTCTTACAACAACAAAGTAACAAAAAAAAAGAGTGGAGGGCCTACCTCTCCATCAAGATCCAAGAAGACACTTCACAAGACTCTTCAAATCCAAGCCAAGCACTCCAAAAGCTCCCAACTCCAAAAAGCACAAGAAGCAAAAAAATGAGCAAGTAACCCCCATCCCAACCAAAAGTCACAAATAAATAGAATTGGGAAGTGAGGATGATGAGGTGGCTCCATGTAGGATGCCACTTCATCATCCCCATCCTCACACTCAAGTCAAAACATCAAAACCAAGAAACATCAATGCACAAGCAAGGACTATGACAACCCACATGGCTCAAAACTTGCACACCATGCTTTCAAGGGAAAAAATAAATTTGGGAAGAAAGAAAGTGCAATGATTTTCCTTCTCCTACACTCAAATATGGACAAATAATTCAAAATTGAGCTTCCCAACCCATAGGTAAGGTTGTTGGGCCAAATTAAGAGGCATGGGACAAGCCTTGCTTGTCCCACAAGTCTCCAAAAGTGCCCCCAAGTCAAAATCCGAATTTTGAACTTGGGGTGGAGTAAAATACTCCCAAATCAACATAAATTCATCTTACACAAGGACTACAAGATCACATCATTACTATAAATCACATCTCTACTTTGGTTAAACTAAACAAGAGGGATTAAGTCTAATAAACACACAATTACACATGCTAATAAAGTGAAAATTTTCCAAATTTAAAATACACAAAACATAAATAAGCAAATAAAAAAATTAAAGAAAGGAACACAATTCACCCCATGGCCACACATGTGAAATCATCCCCATGGGTAACCTCCGAACTACACAAGAAAGACACAACACAAAACAACATTACACAAGTTGTCAATTTGGCCCCGTTGCTCAATGCTCGACATCCTTCTATGGTTGGTCCCCTATCCCCTTCGATGTTTGTGATAAAATTATTGCACACAACAAATACCTCCCTTTTGCACACAACAAAAATATACATATATATACTCCCCATTTATATATACATATATATTAATAACATCGATAAATCATATATATATATATATATATATATATATATATGCATATATATGCATATATATATATATATATATATATATATATATGCATATATATATATATATGCATATATATATATATATATATATATATATATATATATATGCGTATATGTATATATATATATATATATATATATATATATATATATATATATATATATATATATATATATATGCATATATATATATATATATATATATATATATATATATATATATATATATATACATATATATATATATACACACACACACACACACACACACACACACTCCAAATCCATCATTGAACATTTAGCAATTTTATTATTCACCAATATGCCAAAATATAACTCTAACATCCATGATATTACAATTATATACCAATATCTCAAAAAAACATAACATGTCACCATTAAATATACATCCTGAAAAATCAACATGCATCCAACTTTCTAACATTACTATCTAGTGCATCAAGATTAAAGACATACATCATAGTGTCCATAATCCACACATTAGTATAATCTAGTATCTATTGATCAATGTATCAAAAGAAAATATCTAAGCATCAATCCATTAGTATCAATATCAAGATAAAACAAAGTTGTCGAAGAGGAGTGGGCACTACAATTTTCTCTTTCTACAAATATTTTTGTATTTGAAAGCTACCTATGGCTTCATATACTTGATGTAGACCTGACAAGTTGATTCTTCTTTTGATTCTTGTCCCACTTTGCGGCTTAAATATTTTAAAATCGACTTAATAAATAAATAATTAAAAAATACTATAAAAATTTAAAAATCGGGTATTTTAAAGCATAAGTTTGCATTTTATATGTTTGGTCATGTTTTGGTTGTTAGACATAGTTTGCTTTAAAGCTTGGGAAAATTTTGACTCTACCCACCATAAAATCATATCTCTCTAATCCGCATTTAATTTTCCCAAAAATAAGTTTTTCTATATCTTGTCTATCACGAACTAGGTTCTCGCCATTTGAAGGGCCTAAGTCGATTGCCCATGGGTATGACTTTGTTTTTCTTGGAACCCTTGTTATTTGCATTATTTTTTTGACAAGAGCTATTATGTTTTTAGTTCAGGTTTTATTAATGAAATTCCCCATTTTTCTGTTTCCTCTGAGGCCAAATCGATTCATTTTTTACATGGACTTACCGTATACCCAAATACTCAAGTTCTCCTTACTTTGTCAAGCTATGGATTTGTCTTTTTGATTAAACTGACTCCAACCATTGATAATTTTGTTAGATATGTAAACTCATTCTTCTCAATATCTTCTTGGATTTTCTCAGTGACGAGCTCGTATAAAATAATCCATTATTTTTCGATTTCCTTAGGTTGAATCATCATGGTTCTCGCTTTTATTATTCTTGTCCGATGTTTCATTCCACTTTTTTATGATGGAAATGTATGTATATTAATGCAATTAATGAAAACTTTGCATTATTTCAATTTTTATTTCAAGCCCCGAGTCACCGTCTTGTTTTGTTGGCTCTATTCTTGGTTGCAAGATATGGAATTATCACTGACTAAAATTGTGCATTTGTAGAATAATTGTTTTATTGAATTTATTGTATTTGGGATTTATTTTCTTACTTCCCAACTCTCCCGATTTTTTAGCTTGTTGTGTGTCATACATTAAAAGATAAAATGATATCCTTTGTTCTATGTGGCTTGTAAAACATTTCTCTTAATCGATACCATTTCAAAGGATAACTGGGATTTACTTAATTATATTTTTAACACTACTTATTTCTACCAAGATCATCATACCTTTCTCGACACGGTTGTATGTTTATTCTCAAGATGAAAACCCCAAAAGTATTACAATTCCAGCTTATTGACTAAACTTTTCAAAACCGTTAAAATGATAAGAATCATATATAAATTTGTATTTCTTAACAGCTTGTACTTTCAAAGCTAATGAATTATTTCTAATGATCGATGTTCATTCATATATGCTCAAAGGACATAGACTTGCATTTTAATAACCATTAGAGCTCATTGCTAGTATCTTATTTGATCTTCTCATAACTTGTGCATATGAGTTTCTATTGGCCACTATCTCATTCACTTGAGATTGTTATTTGTATCAAGTATTTTGACATTACAAAAACTAAGTTTATCATTTATTTTTAAAATGTTGTTGCTCCTTATATGTTCTCGATCTCACAATTTGAAAATCATTTCCATTGTGAATTTTCAAAATCTTAGAATGTGTTATGGACATACCGTCATTCTTCAAGTGTTGGATATTGTCTCGAAACCTGAAAAAATCATATCTATATTATAGTATTCAAATCTTATACTTATGTAATCATGGTATTCTCAATTGTAATTCCATAGATCTTTGAGTTGTTTGAAACTTGATGCATTTACCCTTCTGGAGAAGCCTCGATATTTTCATGTAATATGGATTACCTTGACATTCATCACTCAAGTTTTGTTTCAAGATTTGAAAGACAAAAGTATCTAAAGCTACTCTTTTTAATTTAGTGTATTACTTCCAATTGTATATCCGATAGTATCTTCATGATTCTTCTTTCTCGAATATTTTATCCTGTGGAATTTGACTTTATTTTACTTTAAAATGGAGAACGTAAAACACTCATTGAATTTTTTTACTACAAAAACAAAAAATTTGCTTTTGAAATTGGTATTTTACTCTTTTCTGCAACTTGAAAAATGAAGCGTACATTCAGTAGGATCTTTTGTCTAGAGATGATGGTTTTTTTGAAGTTTTATTGTTTCTTCCGATTACTTCAAAATTTCTATTTAGGTTGATGCTTTTATTTCTTTTATCTTGTATCCTTTCTTGAAACAACTGTGTATCTTCTTTCACTAAAATATTTATGAAATTGAATCAATTTTATTCTACAATGAGAGGTTTGTTCTTTGTATACTGGAAAGTTCCTTTGATTTGGCTTTTGATGATACTTTTGTAAAAAATATTCCCGACATCCGTGGTTGCTTTGAATGTTGATACTAATTTCATCTCCTCTTAAAATAGTTCTTTAAAATGAAACTTTGAAGTACTTGATCAATGTCAAATGCATGCATTGCTTTGATTTAAATTTTCATAATGTGTTATAAAACGACAATAGTAGGTACTTTATTTTCTGTCTACCTTTACCTGCACATTTAGACAAACTTGTTAGAAAATAAATAGGCTTTAGCCTCTCTTTTATTCCATGGTCTTTCTTTTCTTTATTTTCTATTTTCTTTTCATGATTATGAGAATCAATAGTGATTGTATAAGATAGTATTATCTTGAATATTTATTTTTCACTTTGATGTACCTGATGCCTCTTGATCTTATGGGATTCATTTTCCTGAAGCTAGTAGCACAACATATTTAACCCTGAGCTAAAAATTTGACACTCTTATGTTTTCTTTCAGGTAGACAAATGCAATTGAATGATGGAGAGAAGATGAAGATAAAGGAGCTAAATCTGGAACAATAAATAACAAGAGGAAACCCCAAGGTAATGACGGATTCCATCTACATTCCCTTACTTTTAGCTATATACTCATGTATCTCTTATTTTAGTAGTTATAAGTTACATCCGATGGCTTATGTGGGAAACATTGAATTTCCTCACGAATAAATGATATTATTTCTGTAATTGAGTTATATAATTCCTTTTACTTTAAAATCTTATTATATGTAATGATTATACAATGAATTAAAAACTCAATAACACACTTAATAACTCCTAATAATATGAAATTATCAAATTAAAAATACTTGTAACTTAATAATTAACATTTTTGACATGTAACTAACAACTCTATTTGTTGCTATGGGATGTAAAATCCCACATATCCGGTGATTCCAACCTTCATCAAGGCAATGCATTGGTACTTTGGGGATTTTGTGTTTCCTTGCTTAGAACAAAATGGAATAGCAATATATGTGAGGTGTTACATTTTATAACAAAACAAAGCTGCAGATTGCATGTTTTTAATGACTTATCAGAATCGAAAACACAATGAAAACCGGATGACCTACCCGTAGTTAGGTCCATCTCATCAATTCCTTTCATCTGAAATGAAGTTTCGAGTTGTCTTTTTAGATGAGTTCAAAAATAGGCAACAAGACCTTAATAAATGATTGGTTTATTTCATTCCTTCTTCTCAATATGGCCACACGGTCTACATATTTATCAATTTCTTGTGCTTTAAAGGATCTCCTTCAAGTTGTCAATCTTTTGGAAAAAGGACCAGCTCGATAAAAAAATTTAAGCATAAGTTAAAAAGAGGGGGTGAATCAAGACTTACAATAAATTTTTTTCATTTACCAAACCATATATTCATCAACTAGATTATTTATACAATATCCATGATCATGTGTGCTTATTAAGATAAACAAAATCAACCACAACAACAAGAAAGTAAAGTACTCAACAAAAGAACATAATATGTAAGTGGGAAACCTGCGTGGGGAATAAACCCCACTAAAAATATACTCATATTTATAAAAATGTAATTTATTGTAGCATCAACTACACAAGGAGAAAAACCCTAATTTAGTGAGGTATGAACCCCAAGGGGCACCGACCCTAATTTAGTGAATCACCCTCTCCACAAAGAGGATACAAACCCCTAAGGATAACCAAACACCAACTAAGCTAGTTGAAGATAAATTATATTATAGTTTTCTGTTACCACACCGATGGAGATCAAAATTTCAGCTCAATAACCCTAACTCACACACTTATTCTTCAATCCCTCATAATCTTACTCTTTCTTCACTTGTCAAAGCTATAATCACATACACACATGCTCTATAATATTCCTTAACCTATCATGCTATTCTTTAGACTTTAAATAATGCTCTCATAAGTATGAAATCTCTTCCTCTAGGTCACACATCTTCCCTTTAAGACCATTCGTTCAAAAATGAACCAAACAAGCACTTAAATATGATTTTCTTCCTTCCAAACCAAAATATTCCAGTCCCTCATAATAATAAAGCATCCCATAAAACTCTATAACATTCAAAAATTCAAATTACAATAATTAAATAATACCCAAATATGTTGGCCTAGCTAGAACCCTTAATACATGTGCCAAAAATGGCTCAAAACCCCATGGGCACATTCCTCAAAATGACATAACATTAGCAACATAGTTTTTCATGACCCAAAAAAATTACATATGAATAAAATACCATTTAAAATTCATACATGGTCGCAAATAATATCCAAAAGTAAAATTATTTCATTTACTAGGCCAAGTTCCCTTTACATTTCTAAAAATGTTGTTTCCTTCAACCGTCATCACCCTAGAAACTTCAATGTGATCACCAAAAAATGCAATTTTACCACTCAGAATAAATGAAAGAACCATTATAAAACTTCTAATAAATTTTTAATTCATGAAACATCATTCACTTCAAACAACAACAACATTTTCCTTCACCATATCAACCTACTAACAACTCTTTTCCAAAAGGCTAGCTCATAAAATCATTTTTACATACACTAAATACCTCCAAATGGATTAATTAGATGCAAAATTCACCCCTATTCACATTAAATTTTATAGGAAACATGACCCAAATCATCTCATGCTTCAAACAACATCAAAGTTGCACCACAATAAATGTTTTCTTGAATTGCCAAAATTATTATTTCTCAAAGAATGACCTCAAAACCCTATAAAATCAATTAAACATGAGGAAATTCATATATCAATGATAATATATCTTAATTAAATTTCCAAAACAACTCGTAATCATCTCATAAATAATCTTGTAGCTCAAGTTAGGGTCATTTTACTAGACCCTACTATTTGAGATCCCAAAACTCGCCTTGGACAAATCAATTTTTTTAGACTGCAAAATATTATGAAACTACATGAACATGATCTAAAACATCCATGGACATCAATAAACACTCCCAATCATCATTCGCCATCAATTTTTCATGTTATGCCTTTCGACCATCTTGTTATTAAACCTTCTTCTTCAGAAACTACTATTTTTAGGTTGGGCCCACTCATCACCATGACCACAACCATACATTTCTGGAAATCCCGACGAGTACTCTACAACATTCAATCAATAATTTTTCACTAGCTTCTCTTAGTCGTGGGGTTTTACTAGGGTTTTAGATCTTTTTACCTTCATAACATTCATTCATAAAAATGTGAAGAGAAACTAACCTCATTATTATTTTGAAACCTTATAAATTCACCTTAGAAGCATTCTTGAAATCCACAAGGTCCCATCGAAAGCACACTATTCAAAATGACCATAAAAATTTCCAATTCAAGCTTGATTTTTGCTTGTTCTTGAAATTATCTTATAAAATTTGTCATAACCGATAAAATATACATCCTGTGCACCTAAAATTTTCTTGCATGATACATTCTCATAGTATTTAAAAAAAGGGTGACCCAAAATAATCAAATAACTCAATATTAAACTTCTGAAAATGACCCAAGAAAACCTCATATGTCATGATATACCTATTTCCATGATTCCATTAGCTCAAATGTCTCCAATCACACCGTCACACCTCCAAGCTACTATACCTACTCCTAATGAGCACCCGTAGTCAAGTGAAACACTTACACCTATACCATGCCACTAATATGAGTGCCAAAGCACCCTTAAATCATGCTTACTAGGAAACACATCTGAAAACTCCTACAATATGGGGTGTTCATCAAATTAAGGTCCACTAGACTAAACCTCGACGTATAACTAACTATAATAGCATATAGCTAACAACCCCGTTATGCACACCGCTTCAGCTACATAGTGGAAATAGTGTGGATAGCTATGGTTCTCCTGAATCAAACAATCACCGACTCCATACCCAAATCATCTGCACAAGATATAATCTTACTATAGCAATTCACTTTGGCTCTAAGCACAGATAACTAATCCATGCCAAAAATAACACCATAAGATCCCAAGCGAATGATGCAAAGATCCATAGTAGTGGTAAAGGGTCCTAGGTCCACTACACACTCCTTGAATAAGGAGTCAACTAAGATATTAGCTCCAAAATCCATTTCCACTTCCCAACTAAGACTCTGCATAATTGCCACCAGCCTATAATGTTCTACTAAAGATGGTGAAATGAAAGAATCTGATGAGCCCGAGTCAAATAAAATGGGGATGGAAAAACCAGAAATGATACTTGTGGTCTCTATAACTTTACCCTGAAGCTATGTTTTGAAGTTCTCGATTGCTGCATAAATCTTGTGGCTCCTAGCCATGTTGCCAACGGTAGGATAGGAAATAGGTGCCTTACCCTGATTAGGAGGGTTCTGAGGGAACTCTCTCCAATGATGTTCACACATGCCACATGTGTAACAAGTGCTTGGTCCTCTCCACTATACAGATATCCCTCCTGGTGGCCCAATAGCAAGTGGAGAAGGACCCGATGATCTGGCCATAGATCTCGGTGAGTTCTATCATGTACTTGCTCTTGCTTGATCGTATTTGAGGTGGGGTTTGTATCCTATTGGACCCCATAACTAGAGATTCCATGCGACACCTCCTCTGAGCATCATGGTGCTATGGGGGTCGAAAGGGTGGTCGATTTTGCTTGGTATCAAAGCTAACGAGGTGGAGGAGAACAAAAGGAAGACTACGTTGATGTGTTCCCACAATGAGGAGGAGGAGTTGATCCCCTTGATCTACTTGTTCTACAAATGGTGTATGTGGCTCCTCACTCACACGTGCCTATTGCTTCTTCCCCTAGTTTCCTCTACAATATAGGCCTTCTCCACAACCTCTCGAAAGTGTCTCGTGGATAGTGAATATGCAATGCCCCACCCAAGTCCAAGTTCAGGCCCCTTATGAACCTATGAACTAAAACCCGACGATCCCGCATATAATCTACATACTGAAGTAGATCCAAGAACCACCCCTCGTACTCAACTACCATCAAGAAGGCGTGTCACGCAGATCATGGAACTCATCAATCCACTATTGAATGAACCTCCTGAAATATATCTACTCTTGAAGCACTCCTCAAAGAGATCCCAAGAGACTATCTCAGAATCTACATGGAGCTTCTACTCCTTAATCCTCCACCATACTTTGGATCCGTCTCTCAAAAGGTGGATGGCAACATGATCTTTCATGTTTCTAGAACAAGGGCATAGCTTGAAGCATCCGCTCAAGCTAACCAACCATGCCTCAGCGTAAAATACCCCAGTGTCTCTAGAAAAATGAGGTGGGTGCAACTTGATTATCTCTCTGATGTGCTCCTCTACATATGACAGCCACCCTCTAGGCCTCTCCACATGATCAACTCTCAACCTAGGGATCCTAGACCGGTCTCTATGCATCCCGTCTCGATCTATGAGCTCTATAGGAGGTGTCTCATGTCTAATCAACTTCACATGGGAGTTCTCATCCCTCTCCTCTCCACTATGATGAGAAAGCACATAAGCCTCCATTGATGGCTCCTTGTCCTACCTATTAGGTCATTTTCCTATCGATCCTCTATGTATAGTGGCATTAACCTCCTGTAACATCTTTAATATCCAAGGAAGGACAGTAGCTACTACCTGATTAGGCGGTGGTAGATCTAGGTCCATGTGTAGGAACCCCTCGTCTAGTCCATGCCTCCTGCATAAACCAAGGTGAGAGTTAGTTATAATAATCTAATCTTTTGTTTTTAGTTTTTGTTTTAAAAAATTTTCCTATGTTTCAATTCATCATGTATAGTTGTGTGTACTAGGTTTAAAGTTGTGCTCAGTTTAATTGTTTTTGCTTCGTGTTTTCTAGGTGTGCCCAGGGTCCAAGCATTGAACCCACACTCGATACAAAATCTAACACCCGAAAATTATCACAAATAAAAACCCAAAACCAAACAACCGGTATATTATGAAATATGGAATAAATTTAAAAAAGATAGATCAAAAGTTAAGAAAATCCCTACGTTACTAAACAAACGTCACATCAAATATAATTAAATAATAATATTTAAGTAACTGAATTGATTTAGGCTACGATAAGGTTTAACATACTTTCTCTTATATAGTCTAAATATTTCTCAAAATACTTATTTCCTAAGGTGAAGAAACACTTTGTTTAATTAAATCCCAAGTCAAAAACCCCTTTATTACAGAAAGCTAATTAATTATTTCTGTATTGTAAAAATTAATGAAACTAATAAGAGGAATTTTATTTAATTTACTTCAAGAATAAAAGACAATAAAGTTATTTACTTTCAACACACACTAATGGCCCCATTCCAAAGGGGTCCCATGAGATCTAATGATCACCCCACCTAACCCCACCTAACTATTGTAGGAGACAAACTTGCCCTTGGATGAGAACAATATGGACCATTGGATGAGGGGATTTCAAAGAAACCCTAAAAATCCTTAAAGAAGGCTTTTATTCTTCTCTTTTGCTCATTTCTCTCATTTTGGTTTTGCAGGTTTAGGGAAGAAGGAAGAAGAGGGTGTCATGAATGAGGAGGAAACTTCGGGTGGATACTCACACCCCACTTCATTTTTTTTCAAGTTAATCTATTTTACCCTATTCTAGGGTTTGTAATTTTCAGTATAGTGCAAGTTTTAATCAAGGGAAATACTCATTTGGGTGTGTGGATTTTACCCCAAAACAATCTTAAATTTAAATTTTGATGAGAGCCTATTTCAAGGCATTGGCCCAAAAGATCAATAATTTCTCTCTTTTTCTTTTTTCTTTTGAAAATTCATTTAAATTCATTTT